>SKCR01023792.1:0-197654 GCA_019454045.1 Zanthoxylum bungeanum
AATCCCAAAGGATATCAATTCTATGAACCCGAGCATCGAAATATGTTCGTAGCTTGTTTTGCCAGATTTCTTGAAGAATTTTTGGCATAAGGTGGTAATTATAGAAGGGTTAAGCTTGATGAAGTCCAACCTGTTTCGGCAGCCGTCACCCGGTTGGCTCAAAAGACATTCAGTAACGTCCTTTTTCACCAATTTCGTATATTTCAACTCCGAAACAGTTTCCGGAAATTGTTCCAACACCCAAAACACATCCAATACATTTATATGACATAATTTTCATCACAATAAACCCAGTTTTTCCAGATCTGATTTTGTAATAAAAATTATCATTTTTCATGCTATAAATCTAATTTTCTTAACATTAATCACAACACCAATCCAAGTTGCCACCAATGAAGCACCCAAGAACAATTCTAGGCATTACAAGAGTGGTTATAACACTCTAGAATGGTAACATATCATCATATGATCAAATTGAACAAATATTATAATAATATCTTTCAATACTACTTCACACATGCACCAAGCCTTCTAATCCATCTTCCAAATCAAAAACACCCAAATTTATAGAAAAGAAGAAACCCTAGAATATCTCTAGATGCTCAAGAACAAGAAACATGCTTTCCAAGCTTAGGGATATAAAGAATTGACTTTAATTCTCCTAATTCCTTAAGCTATTTTCTTGATTTTCTTCAGTTTTCCTTCTTGAATCATCAAGCAAAATTTGGAGAGTTTTTGGAAGATGATATTCAGCCATCCTAGGCTAAGAAAGAGAAAAGAAAAAAATTTCCCCTTTTAAAAAGTAATTGCCGACCATGGAGGGGTATTTTACTCATTTTTGCAAAACTTAATTTGATCCAAAATCAAATTAATAAATCATGCCACATGTTACCATTTAATAATAAGAATGTGTGATAACAATTATCACAAATGAAAATTATCTAATTAAATTAAATATAAAGTTAAAGTAGTCAAAAAATCATATTTAATACTTTAACCTTAAATTTAATGTCATGTGTAACCAATAATAATTAAACATATATTCCATAACAATTATGAAATATATATATATCAATTAATCATCTAAATATTTAACATTTAAATATCTAAATAATTAATTAATATAATTATTAATCCATATGTATTTTATTTACATTAAATAAATTACGTAGAGAAGTGACATGTGTCAAAATCTCAGTTGACAATTAATTAATCTGTATCTAATCAAATTATGTATCAAATACAAATACACAATAATTACGGTAGACAAAAAAAAATACCCTTATGCATATGTTTTCGTTTAACCGTTTAAACGATTCGAATTAACTCATTCAATCCGGTGAAGTATTATGAATAATCTGTATTATTCATAAGGCGTTGCCCAAGTGCTCAACGAGTACACTTCATATTGTGGGACTCTCTAAGTTTAGGTTTATCTGTCACGAAATCCAATTTCGTGTCCATAATTCACCCACTCGTGAATTACGACGACCATGGATAATCTCGCTAAACTATGCAAGTCGAGGTCATTACATACGTATAATCCCTCCGTCACAGACTATCTATATTATACCTGGGATATAGATAAGAACGTCAAATCTCTATGGTATAATATAGTCAACTTTTAAATTTACGATCTCTAAATAACACTCGGAACTTGCTTCCGAAGTTATACCACAGCCATGAATTTACTAGATCGCAAAAACATGTAAGATACATATGCCATGTACACAAGACTGACGGATTCTATCTTGATATGCACTGGAAATCATGAGCATCAGTCCACACCCAACGAACAAGCGGAGGTCTGATCTAAATAGATCGGTGACGTGACTGTCATCAAAGTGTTGAGGATAACTCATATATCCACTGTGGTATCTCAAGTCGAAGGACCACTATGCTCGCTCAACTCGAGAAGATTCATATTAACGTTGGTGTACCATCTATTAGGAAATCTTTAGTGAGTCGTTCAGTGTTTATCAAATAAACACCTACATGTCTATACGAGTCTCCTGAGACTTATGGTTCATTGGGATAAACCTTCGGACCAAGTCACGATATACGACAAGTATTGGTCTCAGTGGATTTTACTAACCGACCCGTATTAGTAAATCTTGATAGGAACTTTATTTAAGGATATACAACTTATAGTGACTCTTCCCAATGTCAATTACAAACTACGTTGTAACTGCGCACTACATTGTAAATCCTAGGTTCTTTGTCTAATATACATGTATCACTAAATCAGTTCTAGTTTCAATCTAATCATAATTAGATATCTAATCGTAATTAGATCGAATTTGTATATAAAAGACAATAGGTGCTACCAATAAATAAGTAATATTATGGAAAAAGACATTGTTCGTATTCGTGAATCGGATATAAATACGATCCGGATTGGCACTCCGAGCACCAACCCTAACATCTTCCTCCCCTTAGGGTTTTGGACGCACTTATGTATTTATAGGGAAGTCCTGGAGTCCTTATGCATGTAGAAAACTGATTCATTATAATGCTGAAAATCGTCTAGGGCGTCGCGACGCCAGAAGTGGCGTCGAGATGCCAGTTTTTTTTGGAAATTGTGGTGTTTTCTTCATGGCTGGCGGCATCGCGATGCCAGCTTCCCTATCAGGATGATTATTTTTGTGTATTTTCCTTTTCCTGCTTGCTACCTTTGCATCATTAAACTCCCAAAACACGTACGTTAGCCTTAAAATCTATGCTCTAATACTTCCTATCAATAAAATACAAAAGAAACTACAAAATACGTAAATGGCACGAGACCTAAGAAAATAATAACGTAGGAATGTATGAATAAGTGGGTATAAAACACACTTAGCAGGTAGCCATTGAAATGCTTATGAGACTCTTTAAAACATTCAAAACTAAAACGGTCTCTAAACAAAGTAGTGTGTAGGAATTACTTTTAACTTGAGTTTTTGGAATCAAAATCAAGAACCATAAAAAGTGGCATAAACTAAACACACAAGTGTAAATTCTATCAAAACTTCTGCTTAATGATTGCTCCCAGAAAAATTAGAATCTTGAGGATTGATAAGCATAACTATATAGTGTGGCCTCTCCATTATTGAGCTTTACCAACATCGCAAACACTAAAAATAAGTCTCATATTTTTCAAAGTAATATTCAATCTGAAACAAACTTTAATTGCAATAATTAAAGTTGAAAATTGCTAAATTTAGACCACCTAAACAGCTAAATATACTCAAATAGCTTAATAACCTAGCTTGGTGGCTACACTAATTAATGACTTCACATTTGAACTCTAGCTTTAAATTTTGAAAAATAATGGAAACTAGCAGCATTTTACTGTTAGGATTGGTGCTCGGAGCGCTAATCCAGATCGTATTTATGTCAATGAATACAAATTATTTCTTTTTTCATAATATTACGTATTTATGGTAGAACCTCTTGTCTTTTATATATATATATATATTATATATATATATATATATATATATATATATATATATATATATATATATATATTCGATCTAATTTGATTAGATTGAAACTAAATTTGGTTTGGTGATATATATATATATATATATATATATATATATATTAGAGAGACCCGAAAATTTTACAACATAGTGCGCAGTTAAAACGTAAGTTGTAATTGACATTGGGAATTGTCACTATAAGTTGTATATTCTCAAATAAAGTTCTTGGTCAAGATTTACTGACATAGAAGGTTAGTAGAATCCGATGAGACCACTAAATGTCATATATCAAAATTTGATTTGATGGTTTATCCCAGTGAACCATTGTATTTGGAGCCTCGTATAGACATGTAGGTATTTATTCGATAAACACTGAACGACTCACCGAAGATATCCTAATAAATGGTACACCAACGACAATAGAAATCGAGTCGAGTAGCATAGCGATCCTTAAACTTAAGATACAACAGTGGATATATGAGTTATTCTCCACACTTTGATGACAATCACGTCAACGATCTATTTAAGTCAGACCTCCGCCTGTTCGTTGGGTGTGGGCTGATGCTCAGGATATCTGATGTGTATCAAGATAGAATCTGTCAGTCGTGTGTACAAGGCATATGTATCTTGCACGTGTTTGCGATATGTTAAATCCATGACCATGGTACACTGCGGAAGCAAGTTCCAAGTGTTATTTATAGATCGTAAATTTATAAGTCGAGTATATTATGCTTTTAGGATTTGGCGTTCCCATCTATATCGTTTTGTGGAAAATCGTTTTCGTAAAAATTTCACGGAATTTTTATAATTAATTATGTCGTTATATGATATCGAATAATACGTTCAAGTGAAATATGAATAATTTATGGATATATGTCGAATAATTTATTCGGTAACTTTAAAAATTTTAAAATTACGATTTCGCCCGAAAAACGCTTCCGCAGCGAATATCCCCATCATCTACATCACACACTCAGTTAAGGATACATTACATAGACATGAATAGATAAGGTGCAGAAGCTCGAAGATAAGGCCATGAATGGAGGGTTGGTAAGTGATGAGAAAGCAAAGCTGCAGCAGCACAAATGCTACACCCCAAGTTGAGCCGCCAGCTCGGTAAATAGCACCAGGCTCAAACCCTGGAAAGGGGAGGCTAAGTTGGCTGACTGCAGAGAGCCAATGAACTGTGATGATCAAAATTAAAGGAGACACAAGTAGTAATCTTTGCAACAGCTCAGATGCTGTGGCCATCACTGCACCATAGACCATATAACCAAGGAATCCGCAAACGAGTGTTGTTGGTGCCTTGAGAAGCCATTGCTCTGATATGCCAATACTTTGAGATCTTGATCTTGCAGATAAAGCCATAAGTTGAAGCAAGTGCTTTGGAGCTTGAAGGGTTTATGAAGATAATAGGGTACAAGTTTCTTTTTGTTTGTCTTTTTGTGGACTTCTGTGGCCAAGTAATGTTTCAAGGGTCAGAATTATTAAGCCTCTACTGTCTGTAACTTTTGTCCCATAGGCTAACATTTTTTAACAGGGGGTATAATTTACAAAGTGGTGACAGTTTGAAATTCAATTTTCCCCAGCTTATTTAGAAGAATCCAAACTATTGCAAAGAAAATTGACCCTCTAGCTGTCAATATTTGACCTTAAGCTACAGGCTCTTTCGACATTGCTTTTGCCCAACCATTCACCTCAACCCAACTGCACCCGGGCACTTTCTTCAAGCCCTTCTGCTTCATGGCAACCAAAAGTTCAGCTGCATTATCCCAATTACCCGATAGAGAAGATACAGTAGCAGCAAGTACATAGTTTGCTCCTAGTTCAGGCTCTAGTTTCAGTAGATGTCTTTTCAAGCTATCATCTAGACAAAGGACCTCACCATGGTTTCTACAAGCCCCTAGGAAACTCCTTAATATAACTGCATTAGGCTCCATTGGCATGTTCCTGATAACACGATAAGCTTCTTCAATCAAGCCAGCTCTTCCCAGCAAATCAACCATGCAACCATAATGCTCCATTGTTGGCTTGATATCATATATTCTAACCATTTCATCGAAATAATTCTTACCCTCATCAAGAAGACCTAAATGACTACAGGCTGACAGAACTGCAGAAAATGAGATGCTGTCTGGTTTTAACCCGGTTTGTATCATCATGGTAAACAAGGAAATGGCATCATTTCCTCTGTTGTTATCAGCAAGACCAGAAATCATGATTGTCCAAGACTGCAAATTCCTCTCATGCATTACATTGAAAACTTTGAAAGCTTTCTCAATATGCCCACATTTGGAATACATCTCAACCAGGGCTGTTCCTAGAGAAACATCCAATTCCATGCCATCGACGACGGCATATGAATGAATGGATTCTCCTGCCCAGACATTGATCAGACTGGTACAAGCAGAAAGCAAGCTTACAAATGTAACAGAGTTTGGCTTTTCATTTGCTAGCTTCATTTGTTGGAATACCTTCAATGCATCCAATGGACTATCACTGCAAGCAAAGAAACATAAGAATATAGTTTACTCAAGTACACATGATAAATCAGATTATAAATAATACAGGGTCAGAAAATTACATGATACAAGATGAACAAAAACAAAATAGATGAAATAGAGAGAGTTTTTAAGTTAGAATTCATTATACAAATCACGTGATATCGTTAGGATCCTACAGTTTTAATTAAAATAAAGAAAAAACTAGAGACTCTTTGTGGGATGTTCCTCCAAATTGCCAATGGCTAATATTTATATTGCTCAAGTATAAAGGCAATATTACAATTTGTAGTGTTATATAACATATAAAAGGAAATGTTATATCTACTAGCCAACAAATGCATAATAGGAAATTCATATGAAAACAAGCCTGCAAAAATATGACTAACTCATTAACTTATTCAGCTTTTATTCACATTAATGTTTTTTTTTTCAAAAAAAAAAAAAAAAAATTTCAGACAAGTAACGATAACCCGTATAACAACGCAAATGAAATCATATAGAAACGTACCAAGCGACATAACCGGCAATCATGGAACTCCAGGAGACGACATCTCTTACAGGCATTTCATCGAACACTTCTTTCGCAAAACCAATTTCCTTGCATCCAGCGTACATCCTCAAAAGGGTGTTCCCTATATACTTATCCGAATCCAAACCCACCTTAAAAATCAACGAATGCACTGACTCACCGAGTCCAATCAACACACATTTACCACACGCTTTTACAACAAAAGGGTATGTAAAATTATCGGGTTTAAGCCCTTTCTTTAGCATTTCATCAAACAGTTTGATTGATTCGATCGAATGAGAGGTCTTTGTGTATGCTCTTACAAGTGTATTGAAGGCAAAAAGTGGTGGCGTGATGGGCAAGTTATTGAAAAAGGATCGTGTAAAGTTGAGTGAAATTGAAAGTGAAGTGAGCATGAAGTGTGAGATTATGTCTATGTTGTGATCAAATGATGTTTTGAGGAATAGAGAGTGGAGTTGATGAAGGTGATTGGTGGTTTTTGACCGTTGGATTAGGGTATGAATTTGGCGGAAAACCATGACTCTAAACTAAAGCGTCTTTCTCGACAAAAAATGAAGGGTCAGTCAGACAAAGTAATGTGTTGGTGTGCGAATATGCTCATAATGGAAAACATGAAATTAAGGATTTAGAATTTTATAGTCGACATGTTCCAAAAGAGGATTTATTTTTGTGTTTGTGAGTCATATTAATAATAAATTCCTTAAATTTGCACCATGACATTCTTGGATTTTAAATATTTATAATTTCATGACAATCGAATTCTTATTTCATTCATATGAAGGGGATTCGAACATCAACTATTATTTTTACTCTTGTTTTAAGCCGTAACATTTCAAAAATTCTTTTGACATATGGTCATAGTTTCTATACTTCTTAAATAAGCAGTCATGTTGTCAATTTTTCTTCCAAATTAATAATCAGTGTACCATCGAATGGATATATCACATTAATGTATGATAAATATGATAATTTAATACGTACTTATTAAAATATGATAAGATTTCCATGGTGTTACGGTTGGAAATCTAGCATACGATATGCAGCGGAAAATTAAAATTTTTCAATTTTAAACATAAATTTTCAATCCAAGATCATAATTAATTTTTATGCTTCGTGATAATATTTATTTATGAAACATAAATAAAAACATATCTTAAACCTTTTAGTGATCCTCGAATTTGATCCTCGTAAATTCTTCAGGTGATGAGTGGTAATTATATCAATATTTCACACTCATTTAACCTAATATTTTGTATAGTTTCTTGAGTCTTGTGAATATTTTGATGTGTTTTGTTTTATTTTGTAGATAAATAAAGTTTCAGGACATTCTGGAGGTGATTTGGAGCAAAACAGTGAAAATAGGAAAAAAATGACATTTTTGTAATTTGTCCGCGTCGCGACGCGCAAGCCCTTGGCATCGAGATGCCTAACATGCGCCGAACAATGCTAACGTGCGCCGGGTCCACAAATCAGAATCTGAGAAAATTTGACTTTGCTAACGTGCGCCGTGCCACGTATCACCATCACAGCCGATCTGCTAACATGCGTCGTGCCACGTGTCATCATCCTACGGTGCCAACAGTCGCCATCGCCACGTGTCGCCATGTGTCACTCCAAGTGTCTGCCACGTCATCATCCACATCACCGGTTGACTGAGTCAAACTGCCACATCATCACCACGTCATCATCAACCAATCACAGCGTGCCACGTGTCGCAATTCTATGGTGTCGACAGTCACTTTGCCACGTGTCGCCACGTCAGTGGTACGTCAGCACCAATTATTGACTGACTTATCCGTATCTGACACGTGGCGGATAAGAATCTGAATCAGCCAATCACGAGTCGCCACGTGTCACAATAATTGAGCTCCAACCACCTTGCCACGTGTCGCCTTATCACCTTATCCAGAATCTGAAGCCAACGAACCAGAAGCTGCCACGTCGACCAAACTGGTGTCGCGACGCGAGCTGGGCGTCGCGACGCGTGACCCTTACTGACGCCTATAAATAGAGCTCAGTTTTCTGATTTCAGATATACCATTCTCTCTTAATTCTCTCATATAAATAGGGAGTTTTCTATCTAATTTCTTTTAAATTTTAGTTTTGTAATTAATTTTAATTACTTTTTGTAATAATAGTGTTTTACTTTCTTTACTTTTTACAGTTTTTACTATTTACCATGAGGAGGTAACTTCCCCCTGCTAGGGTGAAAGATAATTATTTTACTACTGTTATTTAGATTAATCTCCCTTAAATATAATATATTCACTATTTAAAATTTGACTTAAAAAGGATACCGCTATATTGGTCGGTTGGTAATTCATTTTAATATGGTTTAAACCTGACTAATCAAGGATACCGCCAGATTGGTCGGTTGGTAATTAAACTTTCTTACCGCCTATATGGCAAGTTCATCGACAAATCTTTTTACCGCCTTAAAGGCTGGTTGGACGTAATTTGACTTAATCAGGTTACCACCTATATGGCTGGTTAGTAATGTTATCACAAGTTTATATATTATATTATGGGAGATATCTAAATTAGTAGTAGTAAAAAATAATTCCTTTTATCTTAGCATTTTATTTTATTGTAATTTACTTTTCAGCTTTTACTTTACCGCAATTACTTTTCAGCATTTTTACTTTATGTATTTTACTTTTAAGTTTTTATTAGCCCTAGTTATGTGTCGTAACTAAGTTAGATATCTAGGGTTGTGATGAATTCCAATATCACCGGTTTATAAGGGGTTAAATTATAGTTTGGGTAATATAAAGATTTATTTATTGAGTCTTAATCTTAATGCTTTTTCATTAAATGGTCATTAATAAAATTGAACTGGTAAACTTAAAATGAACTTGGAAAATGGATTTTAGGTTTAAGACCTTAGACTCAATAGCCCACGATCTTCCTTGAGGATAGATAACCCTTTAATAGATTTCCTTACAGGATGAGAATATACCTGTCGGGCGGGGTAGCCATAATTGGAACTTAATCTTAATGAATCCAGGTAATTTGGTTGACATAGACATATGGTTCAATTGGGTTATACTGGATATTTGTATTTGACCATCGGAAGAGGCTTCTACATAATTTAGTGCTCCAGGTTAATAATTCAATATTTTACCCAACTATAAGATAACCACTTCATCTTTAAATAATATTGGAAAGATTCACAACCCTAGATAGTTTTTAATATTGAATTTTCTTAAACCTACTTTCAAGCAATTTTTTTTTTTTTTAAAATTCAAAATCTTCATCATTTCAAATCAATCAATCAATCTGTTAGATACTAGTAATCATTTGACCTCATAAAATTAATAGATTAGGTATTAAGTCCTCATAGGATCGATACTTTTTATACTACTTGAACGATACGTGCGCTTGCATTATACGCGTGTGTTTACGCACCGGTCATCAGGTCACCCACACGTTTGGCCTCCAACGGTATCCACACAAATCAAAGAGTTATTGATTTTAGATTTCTCAAATCCAATATTATGTAGGTGTCTTTTCTTTAGTGCTAACTTAAGAAAAAAGACTTGCGTTTAGGGTTTATGGAACTTTGGGAGTAAGAAGAATTGTACTTTTATTAAAAGAAAATTCTTTTTGAAATAAATCAAATTTATTTCTCTCTTTCTCCAAGCTCACATTTTTGCCTTTCAAAATTTTTCTCCAATTTTGTTGTTATCAACGTTAATGGCAAAAGGGTTTATTTATAGCCTTTTGATTTGAGTTGTTTTAATTCCGATCAAATTAGAATTAATAGGATAAGATTTAATCCAATTAAAATATGAATTTTAATTCATCCTAAATAAATAATCATTATCCTTATTTTATTTCATTAAATTAATTAAATAAAATTTATCAATCCTAATCAAATTAGGATACTATAAATCTGAAATTATAATTTAATACAAATACTTTGCTAAAATATATTTCAGCTCCTATACTTTTAGAAATTACAAAACGACCCCTGCACTTTTGGAAATTACGAAACATCCCCTAATTTCCTGATTTGCATTTGGCCTAAAAATTTTCAAAATTCCATTTTTATCCAAAATTTCTGAAATTACGAATTTACCCCAAAGTTTAAGAACATAACATTTAAGTCCTAAAACTTAATTCTACATAATTTATCAATAACTCATCAATACTTTAAAGTGTGTGACCCATTAGGTTCTTTTTCATGTTGGCAATGGAGATAGTTATAGACTTCATAAGTCTAGATAAATTAATTTAATTAATTTATCATCAATTAACTCTTTAATTAAGAAACTAGTTTCCATAGATCAAGAGCGACATCTAACAATGCATCATGACCCCCAATTAAGAAAGAATAATATCTTTACTGAGACATATTCCATATACGATTACCGTATGATTCAATCCTTTCATCCCATACATATCCCGCCAATGATTATAGAGTATGGAAAATATCTACTCTATTAAATCATGGCTATTAGAACATTCACATAAGCTGATAATATATATATAGAGTTTCTGAAACTCCTTTCAGAACTCGCCATGGCCATGGCCATGGACTTATATTATCACTTATATCAAATCGTGCCTGTTTGGATATCAATTCTATGTTATCCAGAGCACCGAATCCTTATTGATCACTCACTACCTTCGTATGCTTTTCATATTGTCCAATCATTACCATATGGGCAATCTCGCTATGGACTACAGAGGTTTAATGTCAAAGCATATACGATCCATATAACAGATACCTTGGAGACCTCAAGTCTAAGGATTATTCATACTATCATTACAAAGAGAAATCTCATAGACATGTGGATAACACTCCATATGGGTTCTCAAGCGGGTTAGTTCGATGTACTTGTTCTCCAACAAGCATCCATATGTTAAAGTAAGTGAACACCTTCACTAATAGCTTATGAGATCAGCTACAATCCTTCAATAAAGAAGAAGACATAACATATGCCGATCTGAATTGGATTTATCAATGTCTTGTGTTGATAATCCTTCGATCGGGAACATTTAAGAATGACCATATCTCATAAATTAAACTTAATTTAATTTCTTCAATCGTCATTCTAAGGACTTTATTTTACAACTAATCAAAATTACTTATAGACAATACTTATAAATAAACTGCCAAATTTTATTAATCAATACAATAATATAAAATTACATATTTGTCCCTATTGGATCTAGGGCATATAACCAACAATCTCCAACTTACTCTAGAGCCAATCTCTATGATATTTTACACCAAATAATTCAGCGTGTCTATCATGCTTTTGTTGGGTTAGTGCTTTAGTAAGAGAATTTGCTAAGTTCTCTTCAGTAGGAATCTTCTCTATTTTCACATCACCTCTTTGGATTATCGCTCTAATCAGTTGATATCGTCTAAGAATGTGTTTGAATTTCTGATGAGACCTTGGTTCTTTAGCCTGTGCTATGGCTCCAGTGTTGTCACAATACATTACAATCGCATTGTTACTCTCAAGAACAACACCTAAGTCTATGATGAACTTCTTTATCCAAACTACTTCTTTAGCTGCTTCTGAAGCGGCTATGTACTCGACTTCCGTTGTTGAGTCAGCTGTTGTAGTTTTTTTAGAACACTTCCAGCTTACTGCACTTCAAACATAGTAAACAAGTATCCTGATTGTGATATGCTATCGTCTTTTTCAGACTAAAAGCTAGCATCACAATAGCCTAATACTTTGGGCTCGGAACATCCTCCATAAATCAAGAACATATCATTAGTCCTTTTTAAGTACTTATGGATTGTCTTGACAACTATCCAATGATCTTCTCCGTGATTAGCCAGATATCTGCTCGTAACACTTAGAGCGTAAGACACATCAGGTCTCGTATATAACATAACATACATGATTGATCCTATAGCAGAAGCATATGGGATTTGTTTCATGGCTCAACCTCTTTAAAAGATTTAGGGCACATCTCTTTAGAGAGATAGATTCCATGTCTCATGGGCAAATAACCTCTTATGGAATCTTCCATCATAAACCTTTTTAAGAACTTTGTCTATGTACGTGGATTGTGAGAGGCTAAGCAACCTCTTAAATCTATCTCTATAGATCTTAACTCCTAGAATGTAGGTTGCTTCTCTCAAATCCTTCATGGAGAATTTATTGGATAACCATAGTTTGACTGATTGGAGCATTTGAGTGTCATTTCCTATTATTAATATGTCATCCACATATAATATTAGGAATACAACTGCGCTCCCACTAACCTTCTTGTATACACAAAGTTTATCTTCATTTTTTTTATAAAATCAAACTCTTTGATTGTCTCATCAAAATGAAGATTCCAACTCCGAGATGCTTACTTTAATCTATAAATGGATCATTGTAGCTTGCATATCTTGTTTATGTTTCCTTTAGAAATGAAACCTCTAGGCTGTGTCATATACACATCCTCTACGAGGTTTCCATTCCGGAATGCAGTTTTGACATCCATATGTCAAATCTCATAATCATGGTATGCTGCTATTGCAAGCAGAATCCTAATGGATTTTAACATGGCAACTGGCAAAAAAGTTTCATCATAATAAATTCCTTGAATTTGTTTGTAACCTTTTTTCCACCAACCTAGCCTTGTAGGTTTTAACTGTGCCATCTGCATCTATTTGAACTGTGCCATCTGCATTTATCTTTCTTTTAAAGACCCATTTGCACCCAATGGGAGTTATCCCTTCAGGTGCATCTAAATTTGCAAACTTGGTTAGTATCCATCGAATCCATTTCGGACTTCATAGCTTCAAGCCATTTAGAAGAGTCAATGTCGGACATTGCCTTTGTATAACTATTAATATCACCATTTTCAACAATAAATACATCATGTTTACTTTCCATGAGAGATCTATATATTTCTGGCTCATATTGTATTCTACTAGACTTTCAGAATTCTTGAACTTGTGGTTGTTACACCATTAATCTTTTACGTGTTGAAGGTAATTCAATGTCATTTGATGGTTGTGGAACTTCATCAAGTTCCAGTCTACTCCCACTATCTTTTTTTAGAAGAAACTTTTTCTCTAGAAAAATAACATTCCGTGAAACATACACATTTTGTTCTCTTGGATCGTAGAAGTAGTATCCCCTTGTTTCTTTTGGATACCCCATAAATTTACATTTAATTGGCATTGCTTCCAGCTTGTCAGCAGACGATTGCTTCACATAAGCTTCATAACCCCAAAATTTTACAAAGTTGAGATTGGGTCGTTTGCCATGTCATTTCTTTTATGGTGTTTTGCTAACAGATTTCGATGGAATATTATTTAGAAAGTAAGCAACGGTTTCTAATGCTAGTCCCCAGAACGATGTCGGAAGATCTGTGCTAGACATAATTAATCGTACCATGTCTAACAAGGTCTCTTTTCGGAAACACCATTGTGTTGAGGTTGTTGGGGTTTTTGGTTCGGGCATAGCGGAAGCTCGCGATTCGGGCGAAATCATAATTTTAAAACTTTTAAAATTACCGAATAAATTACTCGATATCCAATATGAATAATTTATTCATATTTCACCTAAATATATTTATTCAATATCAAATAATGACATAAATAGTTAAGAAACATCGTGAAACTTTTAAGAAAATGTTTTTTCCGCAAAATGACATAAAATATGTTTTTGACCGAACCGACCACCCAATGCACATGGGGGCTGCCCAGGTTATCCCCAACAGTACTAGGGCAGTTTATGGGCTGCCCGAACTGTGACCAATTCACTGTTTGGACAGTTGTCACACGGTTGGCTTAAAACTCACCCGGTAGCGCTGTTTTCACCATTTTTGCATATTTCAACTTTGAAACAGTTTCCGGCAATTGTTCCAATGCTCAAAACACATCCAATACATTTATATGATATAATTTTCATCACCATAAACCCAGTTTTCATGATCTGATCCAGAAACTAAAAATATCAATATTTCATGCTTTAATCCAATTTTCGTAACATTAATCACAATACCAATCCAAGACACCACCAATGAAGCACCCAAGAACAATTCTAGGCATTACAAGAGGGGTCATAACACTCTAGAATTGCAACATATCATCAAATGATCAAATTGAACAAATATTATAATAATATCATTCAATTTTACTTCACACATGTAGGAAACGCTTTCGTCGCACAGCGAAAACGTCTTAGGCACATAGATCAGACTTGAGAAATTTTTCTGCCCTTCTCCTTTGAATGCCGAATGGAAGTACCAGTACCACTGAAATTTTTCTACTGTTTTAAACCAAATTCCAGCCCCAAAACAGCCCCGAACAGCAGCACAAAACCAGACTTTTTTAGCACCCGAAATGCACCCAGCACACTCCCGAACAGCCCCTGAAATTGCATGGACAGTGGCTACGTTTTGGTTCTGATTTTTTTCACATGAAAACAGCCCCAACACAGCCCCAAAGCACAACTAAATGTTTCCCAAAAATTATGGATTAAATTGAAACCAAACCGGGTTCTGTTTCACCAACCAAATGAGCGGCAGTGAGCAATATTTAGCCTCACTGCCGTGAACAAGAAAATAAGATGAAGATGAAATAAAGTTTGACAGCACAAAGTCTTCCGTGCTATGTCTCGTCACCAACGAAAACTTATGTGGGCAAGACTCACAAAATAATCTCTAACGATTTAGGGATTAAGTCACACAAACAACTTTTATTTTTGATTTTTATTTTCCTTTTATTCTTGTTTTTCTTTCTCAAAAATTGAGAGGATTTGGAAGAAGAAAAAATATGGCTTGGGTTAGAATGAGAGGCTTAGCCAAAAGAAAAATCATATTTTCCTTTTTATACTTAGAGTTTAATTTTACAAAATAAAAGAAAACCATTCATATTTCTCCATGTGTGAAATTCGGCCAAGGGGTATGTTTTTCAATAATTTTGTAACATCCAATATTACATAATCATCATATTAATGATAATTTAAAATTCCTCTTTAAGAGTTGTAATATCCAATTTAAGATGTTTATTTTCCAAAAATGCGTCCCCACATTTTCCTTTGAAATTCGGCCAACACTAGGAATAATAGATAATTTTGTAACATTAAGTATATAATTCCATAATTAAAATATATGTTACAAAATCAAAGAGTTACTACGTTTCATAAAGGTGTAATTTTCAAATTCAATTCAAAGGGTTTCCAAAACCCAAATTTGGATTTCCAATATCAGCCTTCATTCAAATTATATTAAATATAATTTAATAATAAATAATAAAAAATTATCATATAATCATTTATTATATAAACCATATATTAACTTTTAATATATAGTTCCAAGTGTGACAAATAATATTATTAATCATATTAATAATATTAACATATGTGAGTATACAATTGGACTATCCAATTATACTAAATGCGCTATAGTAAATCGAGCTAGCACGGGGACTAAATGGACCTTCGGTTCCGAGCTCCAATAATCTTGAAATATTAATTAAGCTCGTAATTAAATATTCCGAATTATTAACTCCGGGTTATTCCACTAAAAACCCGGAGTTGCACTCTCGTTGTCGATGTCCATCGATATAGTCATTGCATATAGATCAACCCTTCACGAGTATCTCGTAATTAGAGCCGGGTCATAATTCCTGTTATACCCCTCTAATTATTTTTACCTTAAGTACCATTGATTCTCTAATGAACGATTTATTCATAACGATTATGAATTTTAATCTTTCTATTCGTAATTGAAAGACTTGAGCGCTCAAATCGTTCAAGCACTGAATCAACCCTTAAAAAAGATACTCATTTACTTCTCGCAAGAAGGAGTGATCTCCATGTCTATGTAAAACATTCCCAACTACACAACAGGTCATGCCCCCAAAGTACGCAGCTATTGGTCGGGACTGTTATACCAACCTCACATTTGTAAATCAAAGGACATAACCTGTCATGCATGAGTTCATAGTACACTCAAGATTAAGATTAATCCATATATGACCATCTAGTAGATCAAAATGACTTTTTTTATTTAACGGATATTAAAAGAATGTCATTTCCATCTGGGTCTAGTCCTATATGATCGTATCATACAAGATGCCTTCATTCTCATGTCTCTACATGGACGATCCCAGATCAAGGTCGCCATACAAATATAGAATGGACCGCAGCTATAGATAAACCACGAACAAAGTACCCGTTTTATTTGCTCTCTATGGACTATTTAATATTACTAACTTCAGACTTAAATCCTCTTGTGTATGACACTCATACACTAAGTCTGAAGATATTTAAGTAATCTAGGGTATTCAAGATAATTTATAATACACGAAAATTAAACAAACACTTTGATAAATGAATAATGCATCATTTTATTTCAAAACACATAAAGCTGTTTACATCATATGTAGCTCTAGGGCATATATCCCAACAGTCTCCCACTTGCACTAGAGCAAATGGGACATGTCACGTAATCATAGACCATCTAGGTGACCTTCAAATACTTTAGCCGATAAGGTCTTTGTAAACGGATCAACCAGGTTCTCTACGGATGTAATCTTTGTGACAGTAACGTCTTCTCTCTGCACTATCTCCTTGATGAGATAATATTTCCTCTATATATGTTTTCCCATCTTATGGCTTCTTGGTTCTTTGGAGTTTGCCACTGCACCACTATGATCGCAATAAAGTGTGAGTGGTTTATCCACATCTGCAACAACTTCCAGGTCTCCCAAGAATTTATGGAGCATGACTGCTTCCTTAGCTGCTTCACAAGCTGCTATATATTCAGCCTGCATGGTGGATTCAATAATGCAAGATTGCTTTATACTCCGCCATACTATAGCCCCACCACCTAGGGTAAACACTGATCCAAATGTTGATTTCCTAGAATCGACATCTATCTGAAAATCAGAGTTTGTATATCCCCTTAGGATCATATCCTCACTGAAAAACACAAGCATATAATCTCTCGTTCTCTTAAGATACTTGAGAATGTGTTTCACAGCCACCCAGTGATCCAATCATGGGTTTGACTAAAACCTACTGACTACTCCTACTGTAAAACAAATGTCTGGTCTCGTGCATAACATAACATACATGAGACTACCAACTGTTGAGGCGTATGATATATGTCTCATTTCTTCAATATCTTGAGGTGTCTTAGGAGACTATTCCTTTGACAAATGAATTCCATACCGATAAGTTATATTGCCTTTCTTGGAATTCTGCATCCCAAATCGCACAAGGATCTTGTCGATATAGGGCTTGAGACATAGCTAACAGTCGTCTCTTGCGATCCCGAAGTATTTGAATCCCAAGAACATATCTGGCCTCTCCCAAATCTTTCATTTGGAATTGGTTAGCTAGCCAGGTTTTCATGTCTGATAATTTCTTTACATCATTCCCAATGAGTAAAATATCATCGACATATAAAACAAGAAAAACCACATTCTCGTCAATGACGCGCTTGTATACATAAGGCTCATCTACATTCTGCTCAAAATTATAAGACTTGATCATGGTATCAAATCTTATATTCCAAGATCGAGATGCCTGCTTAAGTCCATAAATGGACCTTTACAGCATGCAAACCTTTTGCTCTTGACCTTGGGCTATGAACCCTTCTAGTTGTACCATATAGATAATGTCGTCAAGATTGTCATTCAAGAATGCAGTATTGACATCCATTTGTCAAATTTCATAGTCATAATATGCGGCAATGGATAGAAGAGTGCGAATGGGTTTGAGTATGGCTACTGGCAAGAAAGTTTCCTCATAGTCAACTCCCTTTTTCTGGGTATAACCCTTAGCCACCGGCCTAGACTTGAAGGTCTGTACCTTCCCATCTGATCCCCTCTTCCTCTTATAGATCCACTTGCAACCTATGGGTTTCACCCTATCAGGTTGGTCTACAAGTTCCCAGACTGAGTTGGAGTACATGGACTCCATCTCTAGGTTCATGGCTTTGAGCCATTCCTCTCTGTCAGAATCATCTATTGCACTACGATAGGTCAATGGATCATTTATACCATCGCTGGATGCGATAAATTGTGCCTCTCCAACCCCAAAGTAGCGATCAGGTTGTCGTACAACCCTCCCACTGTGTCTAGGTGGTAGATCATTCTGACGAACTTGCATCTGACTCTTAGATGTCGAATGTGCTATGTATATTGAATTTCTAAGGTCAAACCAAGATCATTTTAAGTATAAAATGATGTGAATACGTAAATAAGTATATCGTAAATATACTTACAATGATCGGTTGGTAGGATGTGTTGATAATAAAATTTTGCTTCCTTTGAAATACTTCAAGCTTTCTTTGAATGATGTTGAGCTCCAAGCTTAAGTGATTTGTGATTCCAAACTCAATGAGAAGGTTTCCCTATCTCCTTAGTATGAATTTTAAGTGTTAGCTTTGGAAGAGATTTGTAACAAAATATTTCTATGGTGGATGGAGGCTCACGGCCAAGAGAGAAAGAAAATGAGAGGTTTTGTTTTGCCTTGCGTTTTTGTTTCTAAAACAATTACAACTTATTCCAAATACCAAAAATTGCATATGGTTTATTCAAAACCAACAACCAAAAGTGTTGAGAGCCAAAATTGCATTTAATGCTCTCAACCACCTCCATCACCAAAAATGACTCAACACACATCACTCAAAGTTGATGTGACTTCCATCACAAAAAGTTGACTAATGATGTGACTTGATGTGGGCCCCACTTGATTCAAAATCGGAGTGGGCCTGCAAACATATCCCGGGCTCGGGTTCGTTAATTCCGAATTAACGAATTTTCTGTTGCGACGTAATTAAATCAAATTTAATCAAATAATTATGGCTAGCAAAATTACTATTAAAGTCACTCGCGAATTAATTCTAAATTAATTCGTTCGCCCGAATTAAAATCCAATTTTAATTCCGTTATGAAATCTAATTTCATTTAATATATCGAATATATTATTTTATTGATTAATTCCGAATTAATCGTTCTCTCTCTTTTAATAGAATTTTATCCCAGATAAAATCTTTCCGCAATTAATCATAGATTAATTTTCTCCTCTTATAATTAATCCTTGATTAATTATGTTTGAGTCATACTTTATCGGTGAATCTTCGGGAAGCGACCCATGAGATCTCTAGATATGTTGGTAGTAAATCCGGTCGTCGGACTATCCGAACACGTGTGTATCTCGTACCACGTTCTTACCGATTTACGAGACATGGTTGGCTTCTAGCAAAGCGCCGTGCCTACCCAATTCTCCAAAAATATTCTTTAAGGAATATATAATCTATAACATGTGTAGTATACGTAGTATTGCGTATTGCGATCCAGTATCTGATGTCACATGCAAGGCATGAGGCTGGAACAGTGTCTGCCCCGTACGAAGCATATATCGGATCACAAGTAACTAGTCTCTATAATTGGATAATCATGACTTTGTCATATTATCCCGATAGTTGCAACATAATAGAGAACCGGTTCTGTATCCATGCGTGATCATCATCTCCATATGACTGAAGTGATACTTCCGTGTTGACATCACACCCAATACACTATGATTCTCAATAAACCCAGAAGAGGCGTACACAGAACCTGTTAAAGTCCCGGATGAACAAAACCAAAGCGTATTGATTGTCGCAAGTACTAGCGATGCAAGTCTCAGGTTAAGACCAAATACACCTACCCTGAAGCGGATTCCCATAGACACATAGTCATACTACCAATGGGATTCCGAGGGGTCTATCCAGAGCGAAGCTGTTTCCGTACCATCGGTAAACACAACCTCTTATCACACTTGCATAAGTATCAAATACTTAAATATATGAGAACTATGTTGTTACGCTTTCATAACACGCACAAGTGTAATACTAGTCTATACTGCATTATCGATGTCCAGTCTCGATAATACTACGACTATGGATATTTAATGATTAAACCTTTGTGTATTGATATTGTCTCATATCTTATAATCTGGAACTAATCATAAGGACATTTATCATTTATATTTACAAGTAATCTAATTACAAAATGATAAAATGCAATTTCCATTGTCATATAGTTAATTTGTACAAAAACCACAATGTCTTTTACAAATAGTGACGCTATGGGTCATAAATATCCAACAATCTCCCACTTGGCCTATAGCCAGTCACTCAAGCATCTAACACATGAACTATGTGTTGTTGTACAAATTAACTATGTGACAAAGGAAATTGCTCTCTTATCATTTATAATTAGATTACCAAGATGTATAAATGATAGGAGGTCCTTATGATTAGTTCCTGGATTGAGATGATATGAGACAGTATCAATCCACGAAGGTTTAATCATTAAATATCCCTAGTCAGAGTATTATCGAGATTGGACATCGATAATGCAGAAAAGACTAGTATTACACTTGTGAGCGTTGTGAGGGCATAACGACATAGTTCTCATATATTTGGGTATATGATACTCATACAAGTGTAGTAGGAGGTTGTGTTTTACCGATGGTACGGAAAACAGCTTCGCTTTGGATAGACCCCTCGGAATTCCATTGGTAGTATGACTATGTGTCACTGGAAGTCCGAATCAGGGTAGGTGTATTTGGTCTTTAACCTGAGACTTGCACCGCTAATACTAGCGACAACCAATGTACTTTGGTTTTGGTCGTCCAGGGCTTTAACAGGTTCTGTGTACGCCTCTTCTGGGCATATTGAGAATCATAGTGTATTGGGTGTGATGTCGAGACGGAAATATCACTCCAGTCATAGTGGAGATGATGATCACGTAGGATAAGGAACTCGTTCTCTTATATGCTGTAGCTATCGGGATATTATGACTAGGTCATGTTTATCTGATTATAGAGACTAGTTACCAGAGATCCGATATGTGCTTCGTACGGGGCAGACACAATTCCAGCCCTAGGCCTTGCACATGACATCCGATACTGGATCGAAATACGCAATACTACGTATACTATGCCTAATATAGATCACATATTCCTATAAGAATATTTCTGGAGAATTGGGTAGGCACGGTGCTTTGCTAGAAGCCAACCTTGTCTTGTAAATCGGTAAAAATGTAATACTAGGTACGTACGTGTTCGGATAGTCCGACGACCAAATTTACTGCCAACATATCCGGGGATCTCATGGGTCGCTTCCCGAAGATTCACCGATGACGTATGACTCGCACTTTATTAATCTGAGATTAATTTGATGAGAGAGAAAATTAATCTGGGATTATTTACAGAGATATTTTATCTGAGATAAAATATTAATTAAAGAGAGAGAACGACTAATTTGGAATTAATCGATAAAATAATATATTCGATATATTTTACGAAATTAGATTTTGACGCGGAATTAAAATTAGATTTTAATTCGGGCGAACGAGTTAATTTAGAATTAATTCGTTAGCGACATGAAAAGTGATTTTGCAAGGCATAATTATTTAATTACGTCGCAACGAAAAATTCGTTAATTTGGAATTAGCGAACCCGAGCCCGGGAGTGTTTGCGGGCGCACTCGCATTGCGAATTAAAGTGCAGCCCACAAGTCACATCTAGCGTCAAATCGCTAGTCACATCAAGAGTCAAATCACTTATCACTTTGAGTGATGTGAGGTGTAGTCCTTGTGATGTGAATAGTTGATGTAGTGGTTGTAGGCTTTTATTGCCTTGACTTCTTGCATTTGGAAAATCAATTAATTGATTTTTGGAAAATCAAGAAAGTGTATTAGATACACAAACCAAACAAGACATCATCATCTCCCTTATTCTTCCTCTCTCTCTCACGGTATTGGACCTCTTTTCTTCTTCCAATTTTTCTGTTTTCACCGAGAATGGAGGAGAAGCTAAGGAATTTTGTGGCAAAATTCCTAAGTGCTAGCACACTTCCGGGGTCTTGCGAAGGTGATAAGGAACCGCCCTTGTGAGCATGGAATCACACAAAGCTTGGAGCTTGGAGGGATCACCATTGCCGAAAATGGAGGACAATTTTTCAGCCCAATTACCGAGAGCACTCTAGGAGGGAGCTTGAAGTTTTTTTCTTCATCGTATCGCTCAACCGCTCAATGTAAGTATTCCACAACTTCCTTGTTGTATTCACATGTATGTTTCTTGCTTAAATTGATCCTTGGGACCTTAGAGAAACCCAACAATGGTATCAGAGAGAAGTTGAGCATGAAACTTGAATTTAGGGTTAAAATTGGGTAAATTGTATTTGAGCATGATTTGATAAAATTACTTTATTGAGTATGCTTAAATGATGTTTAATTGAAGTTGGATTGGATAAATTTCATGAAATATTGATTGGATCAATTTTTCCCCTTTTGGGTTGTCTTGGCCGAATCAAATGGTGCCCTAAATGTCTTGGTATTTTTTGTGTTTTTGATCATTGGATGAGTTGGAAAACAATTGGGTAATGTTGAATTGGATTTAATTGGATTGAATTCGAATCAGACATAAAAATACCCAAAATGCCGAGACTACTATAGCATGGGAAATGAGTTGATTTTGATTAAAATGTGTTGGACATGTTTTGATGATAATGAGCATAATTAATTGTACAAATTTTTTTTTTGGAAATATTAATTTGGGTAATTAATTATGACAATACACTTTGGTTAATTGAGTTATAAAATTTGGAATTTGGTAATTTAATTAATCGGGCCTATTTTGGAAATTGGGCTTGAAAAGTTGTTATTGGGAATTAATGGGCTTGGTTGTACCAAGATGGATTTAGGCTAAATTGGTTGGATCCAATTGGGCCCAATACCATTTCCATAAAGTCAAATTATGACTTAATGGACCTTTTAATTTAATTGGGCCTAATGGGCCTAAATTGGTTTCTTGGCAAATAAGGGTGATTCCTTAAATGGGCTTTGGTATTTGGGTTTGACCCATATTGACCAAAAGTCCATGCCTTAGAAATTAATTAAAAGCCCATTGGACTTTAAATTAAATTAACATTGGATGCTAATCGGGCTTTGAGACCCGTAACGATTAGATTTGGAATCTAAGTCGTAAAGGTTCGTTAATAAAGTGTAATATTTAATTTGGAATTAAATAGTGAATTAGTATTAAATACATATTAAATTGGATTTAATGTTGTAGTTTAATTTAATTCAAGAATTCGTACTTTGAGTACTTATTCGCAAAACAAGTTTGACTCGAGCAAAATCAAATCGTTGTTTGAACATTGGATGGTCATTAATTATCAGATTAATAAATTGGATTAGATTGATTGATAACATGCTTGTGTGAATACATGGTTGCGATGCATGAATAATGTATATCGGATGGATATTAGATGGGTGGGGCAATTTTGGAAATTGTTGTAATAAATTTTGAATTTATTAATTGGACCTGCGTGTCCAGCCTATTACCTCCTTACTCTTTGTATTTCTCTTCTCACCTATTCCCCTCAATGTAAATAAGGTTTCTTTAGAAGTGTTATGTAACGGGTAGAAGTAAATACTTGTGCTAGCGGGAGAGAGGAAATGGAGAGATTTGTTCTAGGAACAATGTGTTTAAGTATCCATCCGCATATCATTATTATATTTTACATGTGCCTTATTATGTGTTTAGAACGCATGTTTAAGGGTGTATGATGATGAGACCTTAACAAAGATAATTAATTGGTTGCCAATTACACGCGAAAAAAACCCTCAAATAATATTAAGTGTTTTTCCTTCCATTGAGTGATTCTTACTCAAGATCCAAGACTGGCATTGGTTTGTTGGCCAAAGTCAAGGCCTTTGTCCGTTAAGGATGTGTTTGAATCACGAAGGCTTTGTTCCATATCAGTGTCTTGTCCAAGTTGTGATTTGTTGGCTAAAGTCAAGCTCACTTCTTGTCCATCGACATTGATTACGAAGCTTTCCATAGTCAGTGGGTTCCGCTTAACTGGGATCACTAAGTTTGTTGTGCCAAAGCCAAGGCTTAGTTGATTCGGAGGAAAAAGGTTAGGCAATATATTGGATATATTTTCATATATAAGATATATGTTTTGGACTTGGATGTCCACCTACTGGATTTAGGAATTGGATGGGATCCAATTGATCTTAGAGATCTACCAAGTTAATTATCATACAATTTGTTGGCAAAAGTCAAGATTGTGTGTTATTTAACGGGATCCTAGCCCACTAGGAAACAAGGTTTCCCGAGTACTTGACAGAGGGTTAGAGGCTCGCCGAAAAATAGTGGGAGGCCAGTATTAAATTTTCAATATTCATTTAGTAACTTTCCATACGCGATTATTTCAATTTTTCGTCAATATAAATTAATAATTAATCGCTGTTTTAAAACAGTTGGACTGTATTCAAACTATTTCATTTATAGTTGATTATATAATTGGATTATAGTAATCAATATATTTGAATCAAACAATTAAATTATAGTTGATTTTATAATTGGATTATAGTAATCAATATAATTGAATCAACCAATTAAATTATAGTTGATTATATAGTTGGACTATAGTAATCATTATAATCAATAGTACCTAAAATCGTTGATTAAATAGTTGGACTATTAGAATCAAGATAAATTGAAAGATTAATGTTTAAAACATAATCCTGGGTGAAAAATATTTTAAACGACTTTAATTTTCAAATTGGGAATAAAATTTCAGGATGGTCCTGGAAACTAATAAGTTACTTTATTTGATAAAATAACATATTAGGCCTAAGCCCGTAGTTAAGCAAATAATAGAGCTTGGAATATTCATGTGATGATAACTTTAGTGCTTAATCCAATAAGCTTGCCAAATAGACTCCTTAATTTCTTATTCAGAATTAAGGATTAGATCCTTATAGTATGATATTGAAATTGAAGGATCTATTTCATAGATCTATTCTTAGATCTTAGAAGTTCTAAATTGCAATAGTAAACTCTTGGAGAGTTAATGGCAATTCTCAAGGAGACATAGCCAAAATTTGCAATATGGCAAGAAGCGCAAGTCACATCTTATTTCGACATTCTGGAAGGCCAAAGCTTGGCCAAAGGCTTTTGGGTGTGGAAAAGGGGCAAATGTAAAATCATTATAATCTTCTGGGAAGATAAAGGACATATCCCAAAATGTCTGCCTAAATTATGGCAAACGGGATCGCGGAAGCGTGACTGCCGTTTGGACAAGGCAGACATGAAGGAATTGAAGAACGGGCGAGGCTCTGACTTCAAATATGTTTGTCATAAACATGTTCACTACTAGTATTAAAATTGGATTTTAGATACTGA
Organism: Zanthoxylum bungeanum; assembly: GCA_019454045.1. Classification (NCBI taxonomy): domain Eukaryota; kingdom Viridiplantae; phylum Streptophyta; class Magnoliopsida; order Sapindales; family Rutaceae; genus Zanthoxylum; species Zanthoxylum bungeanum. The sequence continues at coordinate 25,670 of SKCR01023792.1, forward strand.
GTGTGGTACATATATATGTATTGGTGTACAGAATCTACTATGAGCAGGATGCTGACTTCAGTTGAGATCTATCTACGAATCGGAAACAGGACGGAAGTCGCTGTTTTAACCGTAGATACCTAAGTTTAGGAACTACCATTTGGGTGTGTACTTAAATTAGGAAACTGTTAAAATGTAACTAGTTTGAGTAGAAACATTATCTCTGTATCAGGGTTTAACCCGTTGCAGGTATACCTTTATATTCTAGAACACTAAAGTGTTTTATTATATAAAGATGATATTGAGATAAACACATTAGATGTGAATAACAAAATTTATATTTTGAATATAAATAAATCTCAAACATATAACATGACAAACAAATAGCTCTAACTGATTTAATCAGTTGAAACTTAATTATGGCATTGTTGTCTGGGACATAATTTAAACAATACTCGTATTGTTGAGTTTCTATATTAGGTCCCAAGATCATGAAATCAAGCATAAAATTCGCATGAATACATCAAAGGAATAAGGCGGAATTCATACTCACATTGAATGGTTTGATGCTAGGAAGAACAAGATGCGTTTTCCTCCTTGTTGGTGCTCGGTTTGGCCTCCAAAAACAGCAGCGGTTGCTCGGTTTTGGTCCTCTTTGTGTCTCCAAAAATCGGCCATGGGTGGTCTCCATGGAAGCTCTAAGCTTCAAGCTCCAAAGTAGATTCCAAGCTCAAGAGTTCACTGCCCTATCACCATAATATAACCCATGTGTGTGCTAGCACTACTCTTCTTCCTTTGCTTCTCACAAATTCGGTCAAACCAGAAAATTGGAGAACAAAAATTGGCTCAAAGCCGTGGAGGAATAAGTGGCTCCAAGCCGTGAGAGGAAGAAGAGAAAAGGGAGGGAAAAATAGGTTTCCTCAAAACTGTATGCCCTAAATTGGAGAGAGAGAAGATAAAGCTTTAATATATATATTTATTACATTTACCAAGTAAATTAAATAAAACATATATATTACTTTAATTCAAAAGTCAAAAAGTAAAAAGCAATAAAGCTTTCCATCATTTCACATCACTATTCACATCACATCTATTCACTTTAATAAAGTGACAACATGTCATGTCACATCACTCAAAGTGACAAGTGATTTGACAATTGATGCGACTAGCGATTTGATGCTTGATGTGACTTGCGTGCCGCGTTCGAATTCGAAATGCGAATGCGCTCGCAATCACTCTCGGGCTCGGGTTCGCTAATTCCAAATTAACGAATTTTCCGTCGCGTCGTAATTAAATGATTACGCCTAGCGAAATCATTATTCACGTCGCTAACAAATTAATTCTAAATTAATTCGTTTGCCCGAATTAAAATCCAATTTCAATTTCGCGTCGAAATCTAATTTCGCATAATATATCGAATATATTATTTTATCGATTAATTCAAAATTAATCGTTCTCTATCTTTAATTAATATTTTATCTCAGATAAAATATCTCCGTAATTAATCCCAAATTAATTTTCTCTCTTCTAATTAATCTTAGATTAATTATAGTGCGAGTTATACGTCATCGGTGAATCTTCGGGAAGCGACCCATGAGATCCCCAGATATGTTGGCATTAAATACGGTCGTCGGACTGTCCGAACACGTAAGTACCTCGTACTACGTTTATACCGATTTACAAGACAAGGTTGGCTTCTAGCAAAGCGCCATGCCTACCCAATTCTCCAGAAATATCCTTATAGGAATATGTGATCTATATCAAGCGTAGTATACCGAAGTATTGCGTATTTCTGTCCAGTATCGGATGATCACGTGTAAGGCCTAGGGCTGGAATTGTGTCTGCCCCATACGAAGCACATATCGGATGTCTTGTAACTAGTCTCTATAATCGGATATACATGACCCAGTCATAATATCCCGATAGCTCGAGCATTTAAGAGAACGAGTTCCGTATCCTACGTGACCATCATCTCCACTATGACTGGAGTGATACTTTCGTCTTGACATCACACCCAACACACTACGATTCCCAATATACCCAGTATCGGCGTACACAGAACCGGTTAAAGCCCTGGACGACCTCAACTAAAGTATATTGATTGTCATATGTATTAGCGGTGCAAGTCTCAGGTTAAGACTAAATACACCTACCCTGATTGCAGACTCCCATAGACACATAGTCATACTACCAATGGGATTCCGCAGGGGGGTCTATCCAGAGCGAAGCTATTTCCCGTACCATCGGTAAAACACAACCTCCTATTACACTTGCATGAGTATCATATACCCAAATATATGAGAACTATGTCGTTGTGCCCTCACAAACGCGCACAAGTGCAATACTAGTCTTTTACGTATTTATCGATGTCCAATCTCGATAATACTCTGACTAGGGATATTTAATGATTTATCCTTCGTGGACTGATACTGTCTCATATCATTCTCTGTCCAGGAACAAATCATAGGGACCTCTCATCATTTATATATCTAGGTGATCTAATCACAAATGATAAGAGTGTAATCTCTTTTTTCACATAGTTAATTTGTACAACAACACCGTGATATGTACAAATAGTGACGCTATGGGTCATAATTGTCCAACAATCTCCCACTTGGCCTATAGCCAGTCACTCGAGTGTTTTACACCCGAACTATGTACGGTTGGCTCAAATAGCTGAGAAAATGCTTTCGTCAGCGGATTTTCATGATTATCGTCTGATGCGATTTATTCGATCATCACATCGTCACGATGTATGATCCGAACGAATCAGATGAATAGTGAAGTATATATCTGGATCGTTGATGAGACCATTAATTCTTTAGCATGTGCTGACGCCTAGTTCAGCCGCTAACAGAACTATATCTAATCTAATTAGATTTGTTATTGACCCAGATGGTTTCTATTGCTGCTTCAGCTGCTGCAATTAACCCGCATTTGTTGTTTATTTGGTAACAGTATCTTGCTTGGAAGATTTCCAGCTCACTGTACCGTTATTCAAACTGTATAGTACCGTTTGAGACTTTTAGTCGTCGTTTTCAGTTATTGGAAACTTGCTACAGTGACCCCAGTCACTTCAAGTTCTCATTCTCCATAGACTAAGACAGCATCCTTAGTTCTCTAAGATACTAACGGATGTTCTTAACATCAATCCAGTGACTATCACCAGGTCGCGTACATTTTTCAATGTACGGTTCCACGGAGAGTTATCGAAAGCCAAGCTTTCGCCGATATTTATATTATGGGAATATCATTTCCAAGAAATGACATATTATCATTATTTTTATAGGACAACCACTGTCAGTGCGCTCCCACTAACCCTATTATTTACACAAGAATCATTTTCATTTTTGAATTAAATCATACACCATTATGATTACATCAAAACGATAATTCCAAGAACTTAATGTTTGCTTCAATCTAATCATGGATCGAATAACCTGCAAACCTATTTTGCTTGTTATGGTTCGACAAAACCTTCAGGATGTTGTAAACATCATCCGAAAGGTTTCCGTTAAGGAAAGCGGTTTTGGCATTCAACTGCCACATTTCATGAATGAAACATGCAGCATTTGCAAGCATTATCCAAACGGATTTACCGTGGCAACAGGTAAAAGGTTAAATTGTAATCAACACAATGTTGATAACGATACCTATTTCGCTACAAGCCTAGCTTAGTACGTTAGTATGTTGCCATCCATGTATGTCTTCCTAGAAGACTTTTAAATACCAATTGGCACAATGCCTTACGATACATCAACTAGTGTCTAAACATAGTTGGTATACATGAAATCCACTTCGGACTTTATGGCACTTTGCCATAATAGAGAGTCGATACCTTGTATCACTTCCTCATACGTAGTCAGTTGGTATTCCTCAATAAGATAGACATCTTTATGAGGTGAGATCAAAAACCCATACCCCAGGTTGTTTTCTGACTCTCTCCGACCTACGCGGATCTTGTGTATTCGAAGATTAATGGTAATAGTCTCATCCTTGATGAACTATTCATGTTCCATTGAGATTCGGTGCCTTGAACAGTATTACTCCGATTTTCATCGAGTTATATTATCCTCCCACTTACCACTGCATATCGGTATTCCCCTTAGGAAAACTGTATGGTGAGCAACAATCTAATTGTTCTCTTGTGAGGTGTATAAGTACAATACTTATGGTATCCCTAGGATAACCTATATTTGGCACTTATCCTATTTGGGTTTTAGTTTGGTATCATCCAAACATATGCCTAGCATACCCAAATCTAACAGGTATGAGAAACTTGGTTTCTTTCCCGTTCATATCTAATATGTAATCTGTCAATCAGATTTTATTGAACCTTATTCAAAATAAGTTCTTGCACTGTTTAGCATATTCGTTGAAGGAAATGGCAGCTCAGAGCGACTCGTGATTAACCTTATCATGTCTAACAAAATTTAGTTAATCCTTTTCGGACACACCGTCAAACTGACGTGTTTCGGGAGGAGTCCTCTTTGAAATAATACTACACTCTTTCAAGTATACGAGAAACTTATTGCTTAAGTATTTTCCATTACGGTCTTACCGTGACGGTTTAATACTTTAGCCAATCTGTTTGTCTATTTCGTGTCGAAACTCTAAAAGTTTCCGATTTGTGTTCTTCAAAAGAAACACATAACCATACGCGATGCCACATCCGTAAAGGTCACGAAATATTCATATCCATATCTAGCCTAGCTAGATATGGGCCCACGTGATTCACTATGAACTAGGGCTAACAGATCGGTGGTATTTATACTTTTACCAAGTAAATAGTGAAGGGGTTATTTAGGGGTGAATCCGGTAACGCAGCGGAAGCGGTGAAAATCCGATTTTCAGATTTCAAAACTTTTTCTCGGATAAATTAAATAAACATATTTATTTAATATTCCAATAATCAAATTATGAAAATAAATTCAATAAAACATTTTTGAGTGAATTTACCGAAATACCCTTGCTTTGTATTTTTGTCCGTTTTAGTCCGAAATTGATCCAATCAATTTTGAATGATTCTAAATCATTTCTAAGATGAACTTATGATGTTCAAAACATCAAAACACCAAAGCAACCAAAATCCCCAATTTCTTCATCCAAAGCCGAGAGCACCAAATGGTGCCCAAGTTGACCATTTGGTCATTTCATGCTTCAAAACTCATCCAAATGAAATCCAATCAACATGAAACTTTGCATGCATCATATACACACCCAAATGCTCAACATATATGAAAACCCCCAAATTTGGAATTAGTTAGAAACCCTAATTTTTCAATTTCCACAAAATGGACAAATTAGGCTAATTACATTAAATCAAATGTTTCAATCATCAATCTTTCATCCAATTCAAGTCTCAACACAATGAAACAACTCAAGATAAAATCTAGGTCATTTAAGAGTGGGTCAACAACTCTAGAATAGCAACATGGTTTCATAAACCTTAAAAGAATACATATAACTACACTAGTTACATTCTTTGTTCATCATACATGCTCTACACTTTTAAACAAATTTCCATCATCAAAAACCACAAGAAATAAAGAAAAGAATAACTCAAGAAACTCATGAGAGGTAGCCTAGATCATAAGGAACAAATTCCTTTCTAATAGTAAGTTTAAGAAACTTACAAAATCCAAGCCTTTCTTTAGGTTTTTCTTTTTCTCCTTCACTTTCTTTCTTTGTCTTTCTTCAATGGAACTTTGTTTTTGATAAAGTGTATTAGGTTAATGAAATGAAAAATGAAAAAACAATTTATATGTGCAACTTTTGCACTATGGCCGAAATTAGCATACCAAATTCACCAAAATTGTAATTTCAATTTCATTTGCATTATTAGTAAATCAACTTGCATAAATATCTTTTATAACCTTTATTAGATATTTATTTTGGTCAACAATTGCAACTAATGTCATTTACTTTAATTATCCTAACATAAGATATTTATATTTTAATTAATTTAATCATTTAACAATTAAATAATTAATTAATTAATCAAATACAAATATATTAAATATATGTATAATATTTACATTAAATATTAAAAACATATATTCATTTAGGAAATAAGTCAAATAACTCATTTTGACTATTAATTAATGTGTATTTAAATTAATCAAGTATTAAATGTAAATACACAATAATTAAGTAAATGACTATCTAGTGTCTTTAGCATGTATCTTGCGTTTAACCATTAAACGACTTTATAAATAATCAATATTATTTATTTATGTTGCTCTAGTGCTCAACGAGTATGTTTCATTATTGAGACTCTCTAGGTTCAGGTATATCCGTCACGAAATCAAATTTCATGTCCATAATTTATCCACCCGTAGATTATGACGATCACGGATAATCTCGCTAAACCATACAGGTCGAGGTCATCGCAAATGTATAATTCCTCCATCACAGGTATCCGGATAAATCCCAGAGATATAGATGTAAACGTCAAATCTCTATCGGGACTATCCAGTCGACTATTCTATTAGCAATCTCAAAAAGAATGTTTAGAACTAGCTTCTAAACTTACCACGGGCCCATGGTTTTATCTGATTGCTAATCATATGGACTACCTATGCTCTGGTACACAGAACTGACGGATCCTATCTTGATACACATAGGACACCCTGAGGATCTATCTACACCCAACGAACAGGCGGAGGTCTGATCTAAATAGATCGGTGACGTGACTGCCGTCAAAGTGTAGAAGATGTCTCATGTGCCCACAATGGCATCTCAAGTCTAAGAATCACAAGTGCTACTCAACCCAAGAAGATTCTTATTGACGCTGGTGTACCATCCATTAAGAATCTTCGGTGAGTCGTTCAGTGTTTATCCACTATAAACACCTACACGTCTATACTAGTCTCCAAGACTTATGGTTCATTGAGAAACCATTGGAATCATATATTCCAGTACACGACATGTACCGGTCTTAACGGGTTTACTATACTGACCAAGTAGTGTAAACCTTGACCAGGAACTGTCTGAGAATGACAACGTCATGATACGACTCAATGTCCGTTGCGACGCTTTTGCAACTGTACCATGACTAATCATTCTAGGGTCATTACGTCTTTACCATATAAAAGATTAGATTATATTATAGAAACTGCATATATTATTACTAATAATAATGTTTTACAGAAGTATTTAACAAAATACAACCGGGAATTGGCGCTCTGAGCACCAACCCCTACAAATAGTATTTTAGGCACTTTGCCCAATAAACTAGATTCGTAGACTTTATTTGAATAGAATCAAATTAGTCCAAGTACCCACTCTTCGAAAGGGTGGATATACGAGTCTTGTTTGATTGTGTCCCAGACAACAATGCCACAATTAGGTTTCTTAATTGATCAAATCAGTTTAAGCTATTTATTTGTCATGTTATATATTTGAGATATTATTTATATTCAAAATATAAATTCTGTTATTCACATCTAATGTGTTTATCTCAATATCATCTTTATACAATAAAACACTTTAGTGTTCTAGAATATAAAGGTTCACCCGCAGCGGGTTAAACACTGATATAGAGATAATGTATCTAGTCAAACTAGTTACATTATAATAGTTCCTTAATTTAAGTACTAACCCGAAGGTAGTTCCTAAATTCAGGTATCTACGGTTAAAACAGCGACTTTCGTCCCGTTTCTAATTCGCAGATAAATCTCAATAGAAGTCAGTATCCTGCTCATAGCAGATTCTGAACATCATTACTTATTTATGTACCACACTAAGTATCTAAAATCTAATTTTAATACTAGTTGTGAACATATTTATGACAAACATATTTGAAGTCAAAGCCTTCTAAAATCTAAGTATAGATTTATGAAAATCCTTCAATTTCATTATCATACTTTAAGGATCTAATCCTTGGTTCTGATTCGGAAATTAAGGAGTCTACTCGACAAGCTTAATGGATTAAGCACTTAAGTTATCATTACAAGATCTTCCAAAGATTATGCTCTATTATTTGCTTAACTCCGTGCTTAGGCATAATATGTTATTTTATCAAATAAAGTAACTTGTTATTTTCCAGGACCATCCTGAAACTTTATTCCCAATTTGAAAATTATAGTCGTCTAAATACATTTTCACCCAGGATTATGTCTTAAACACTAATCTTTCATTTTTATATCTTGATTCTAATAGTCCAACTATTTAATCAACGATTTGTGATACTATTTATTATAATGATTATAATAGTCCAACTATATAATCAAATATAATCTAAATTAATTAACCTCAATTACATTGATTACTATAATCCAATTATAAAATCAATTATAAACTGAAATTAATTAATTCAAATATATTGATTAATATAATCCAATTATATATAATCAACTATAATACAGTCCAACTGTTAATTAAAACAACAATTTAAATATTAGTCCAACTAACATTTAATCTAACGACGAAATAATTTGAATGAGCGCGTATGGCAAGAAATTAAACGAGTATTGCAAATTCAATTCTTGCCTCCCACTCGACGAGCCTCTAACCCTCTGTCGAGTACTCGGGAAACCGTGTTCCTAGTGGGCTAGGATCCCGTTAAATATCACACAATCTTGACTTTGGCCAACAAATTGTATGATAATTAACTAGGTAGATCTCTAAGATCAATTGGATCTAATCCAATTCCTAGATCCGGTAGGAGGATATCCAAATCCGAAACATATATCTTATATATGCCAATACATCTAATGTATTACCTAACATTTTCCTCTGAATCAACTAAGCCTTGGCTTTGGCACAACAAACTTAGTGATCCCAGTCAAGCGCGACCCATTGACCATGGAAAGCTTCGTAATCAATGTCGATGGACAAGAAGTGGTCTTGACTTTGGCCAACAAGCCACAACTTGGACATGACACCAATATGGACCAAAACTCTCGTGATTCAAACACATCTTCGACGGACAAAGGGCTTGACTTTGGCCAACAACCCAATGCCAGTCTCGGATCTTGAGTGAGAATCACTCAATGGAAGGAAAGACGCTTAATATTGAGCGAGGGTTTTTCGCGTGGAAATTGGCAACCAATTTATTATCTTTGTTAAGGTCTCATCATCATACACCCTTAAACATGCATTCTAAATACATAATAAAGCGCATATGAAATAAAATAATAATGATATGCGGATGGATATTTTACATTGATCCTAGATCAAATCTCTTATTTTCTCTCTCCAAAGCTAGCACATGTATTTACTTCTACCCGTTACACTACACTTCTAAAGAAACCTCATTTGTATTGAGGGGAATAGGTGAGAAGAGAAATACAATGAGAATAGAGGTGATGAGGCTGGACACGCAGGTCCAATTAATATATCAAATTTATTACAATTTCCAAAATTGTCCCACCCGACTAATATCCATCTGATATACATTATTCACGCATCACAACCATGTATTCATACAAGCATGTTATCAATCAATCTAATCCAATTAATTAATCTGATAATTAGTGATCATCCAATGTTCAAACAACGATTTGATTTTGTTCGAGTCAAACTCGTTTTGCAAACACGTACTCAAAGTACAATTTCTACGAATTAAATTAAATTACATAATTAAATCCAATTTAATACGCATATAATTCTAATTCTCTATTTAATTCCAAATTAAATATTACACTTTATTAAATAAACCTTTACGACTTAAATTCCAAATTTAATCGTTACGGGTCTCAAAGCCCGATTAATATCCAATATTAATTGTCATTAAAGTCCAATGGGCTTTTAATTAATTTCTTCAAGGCGTGGACTTTTGGTCAACTCGGGTCAAACCGAATAACCAAAATCCAATCCGGGAGTTACCCCATAAGCCCAAAAATTAATTTAGGCCCATTAGGCCCAATTAAACTTTAAAGGTTCATTAGTCGCATTTGGGCCTTTTGGAAGCGGTTTTGGGCCTAATTGGATCCAACCAATTTTGGCCTAAACCAACTTTGTACAACAAAGTCCAATAAACCCAATTAACAACTTTAAAAGCCCAAATCCAATTTTAAGGCCCATTTTAATTAAATTACAAAATCCAATTTTACAATTCAATTAAACAAAGTGCATAGCATTATTAATTATCCAAATCAAAGTTTCCAAAACACCAAATTTGTCCAATTAATCATGCTTAACATCATGGAATCATGTCCAACATAATTTGATCAAAATCAAACCCAAATATACATGCTAAAGTCTCGGCCAAATGGGGATTTTGTGTCCAAATTCAAATCCAATCCAATTGAATCCAATCAAACATAAAATCAACATCCCCTAATGATTTCCAAGTCATCCAATGAACAAAAAATAAAAAAAATTCCAAGACATAATGGGCTATTGTATTCGGCCAACCTAAGCAATTTAGGGAAAATTGTTCCAAACTAATTTTCAACAAATTGATCCAATCAATCCTCAATTAAACATACTTTAAGCATTATAAATCATCCAATTTCATTAAACATGCTCAAAATCAAGTTTACCCAAATTTGTCAATTTTGGCCAACACATAAAATTGGGGAAATTTGTTCCAAACACAATTTCTTCAAATTGATCATTCACAACATCAATTCATCAATATACAAGCATACTTAATCAATCAATTCAACCAAATCATGCTTCAATTGATATTACCCAATTTTAACCCTAACTTTTTTCATGCTTGACAAAGCTCAAGATACCATTGTTGAGTTTCTATATTAGGTCCCAAGATCATGAAATCAAGCATAAAATTCGCATGAATACATCAAAGGAATAAGGCGGAATTCATACTCACATTGAATGGTTTGATGCTAGGAAGAACAAGATGTGTTTTCCTCCTTGTTGGTGCTCGGTTTGGCCTCCAAAAACAGCAGGGGCTGCTCGGTTTTGGTCCTCTTTGTGTCTCCAAAAATCGGCCATGGGTGGTCTCCATGGAAGCTCCAAGCTTCAAGCTCCAAAGTAGATTCCAAGCTCAAGAGTTCACTGCCCTATCACCTTAATATAACCCATGTGTGTGCTAGCACTACTCTTCTTCCTTTGCTTCTCACAAATTCGGTCAAACTAGAAAATTGGAGAACAAAAATTGGCTCAAAACCATGGATGAAGAAGTGGCTCCAAGCCGTGAGAGGAAGAAGAGAAAAGGGAGGGAAAAATAGGTTTCCTCAAAACCGTATGCCCTAAATTGGAGAGAGAGAAGATAAAGCTTTAATATATATATTTATTACATTTACCAAGTAAATTAAATAAAACATATATATTACTTTAATTCAAAAGTCAAAAAGTAAAAAGCAATAAAGCTTTCCATCATTTCACATCACTATTCACATCACATCTATTCACTTTAATAAAGTGACAACATGTTATGTCATATCACTCAAAGTGACAAGTGATTTGAAAATTGATGCGACTAGCGATTTGACGCTTGATGTGACTTGCGTGCCGCGTTCGAATTCGAGATGCGAATGCGCTCGCAATAACTCTCGGGCTCGGGTTCGCTAATTCCAAATTAATGAATTTTCCGTCGCGTCGTAATTAAATGATTACGCCTAGCGAAATCACTATTCACGTCGCAAACGAATTAATTCTAAATTAATTCGTTTGCCCGAATTAAAATCCAATTTCAATTTCGCGTCGAAATCTAATTTCGCATAATATATCGAATATATTATTTTATCGATTAATTCAAAATTAATCGGTCTCTCTCTTTAATTAATATTTTATCTCAGATAAAATATCTCCGTAATTAATCCCAGATTAATTTTCTCTCTCTTCTAATTAATCCCAGATTAATAATAGTGCGAGTTATACGTCATCGGTGAATCTTCGGGAAGCGACCCATGAGATCCCCGGATATGTTGGTAGTAAATACGGTCGTCGGACTGTCCGAACACGTAAGTACCTCGTACTACGTTTATACCGATTTACAAGACAAGGTTGGCTTCTAGCAAAGCGCCATGCCTACCCAATTCTCCGGAAATATCCTTATAGGAATATGTGATCTATATCAAGCGTAGTATACCGAAGTATTGCGTATTTCTGTCCATTATCGGATGATCACGTGCAAGGCCTGGGGCTGGAATTGTGTCTGCCCCGTACGAAGCACATATCGGATGTCTGGAAACTAGTCTCTATAATCGGATATACATGACCCAGTCATAATATCCCGATAGCTCGAGCATTTAAGAGAACGAGTTTCATATCCTAAGTGACCATCATCTCCACTATGACTGGAGTGATACTTCCGTCTTGACATCACACCCAACACACTACGATTCCCAATATACCCAGTATCGGCGTACACAGAACCGGTTAAAGCCCTGGACGACCTCAACTAAAGTATATTGATTGTCGTATGTATTAGCGGTGCAAGTCTCAGGTTAAGACTAAATACACCTACCCTGATTGCAGACTCCCATATACACATAGTCATACTACCAATGGGATTCCGCGGGGGGGTCTATCCAGAGCGAAGCTATTTCCCGTACCATCGGTAAAACACAACCTTCTATTACACTTGCATGAGTATCCTATACCCAGATATATGAGAACTATGACGTTGTGCCCTCACAAACGCGCACAAGTGCAATACTAGTCTTTTACGTATTTATCGATGTCCAATCTCGATAATACTCTGACTAGGGATATTTAATGATTTATCCTTCGTGGACTGATACTGTCTCATATCATTCTCTGTCCAGGAACAAATCATATGGACCTCTCTTCATTTATTTATCTAGGTGATCTAATCACAAATGATAAGAGTGTAATCTCTTTTGTCACATAGTTAATTTGTACAACAACACCGTGATCTGTACAAATAGTGACGCTATGGGTCATAATTGTCCAACACGTATATCCACACTTTTGAAGAGTTAGTACTAGGACAAATTTGATTCCATTCAAATATTGTCTACGAATCTAGTTTATTGGGCAAAGTGCCTAAAACACCTTTACTTGGTAAAAGTGTAAATGCCACCGATCTATTAACCCTGGTTCATAGTGACGTAGGTGGGCCCATGTCTAGCTAGGCTAGATGTGGATATGAATATTTTGTGACCTTTACGGATGTGGCATTGCGTCATCGTTATGTGTTTCTTTTGAAATACAAATCGGAAACTTTTAGAGTTTCGACACGAAATAGACAAACAGATCGGCTAAAGTATTAAAACCATCATGGTTAGACCATGATGGAAAATACTTAAGCAATAAGTTTCTTAATTACTTGAAAGAGTATAGTATTCTTTCAATGAGGACTCCTCCCGGAACATGTCAATTTGACGGTGTGTTCGAACTGAGAAACCAAATTTTGTTGGACATGATAAGGTTAATCATGAGTCGCTCTGAGCTACCATTTCCTTCAACGGATACGCATAAACAGTGCAGAACTTATTTTGAATAAGGTTCCATAATAATCTGTTTGACAGACTTCATATTAGATATGAACAGGAAAGAAACCGAGTTTCTCATTCCTGAAGATTTGGGTATGCTAGGCATATGTTTGGATGATACCAAACTAAAACCCAAATTGGATAAGTGCCTAAATTGTAGGTTATCCTAGGGAAACCAAAGTATAGTACTTATACAACTCACAAGAGAACAATGTAATTGTTGCTCACCATGCGGTTTTCCTAAGAGGAATACCTATATGCAGTGGTAAGTGGGATGAAAGTAAAACTCAATGAAAATCGAAGTAATACTGTTCCAGGCACCAATTCCTTAATGGAACACAAATAGTTCATCAAAGATGTAACTATACCGATAATCTTCGAATACATGAGAACCACGTAAGTCGGAGAGAGTCAGAAAACAACCTAGGGTATGGGTTTCTGATCTTACCTCATAAAGATGTCAATCTTTTAAGGAGTGCGAACTGACTACGTATGAGGAAGTGATACAAGGTATCGACTCCCTATTATGGCGAAGTGCCATTATATCCGAAATGAATTCCATGTATACCAACCAAGTTTGGATACTAGTTGATGTATCGCAAGGCATTGTGCCTAATGGTACAATATAAGTCTTCAAGGAAGACGTACAAGGATGGCAACATACCAACGTACTAAGCTAGGCTTGTAGTGAAAAGGTATCGTTATCAACATTATGTCGATTACGATGAAACCTTTTACATGTTGCCATGGTAAATCCATTTTGATATTGCTTGCTAATGCTGCATGTTTCATTTATGAAATGTGGCAGCTAAATGCCAAAACCGCTTTTCTTAACGGAAACCTTTTGGAGGATGTTTACAACATCCTGATGGTTTTTTCGTACCAAAACTAGCAAACAAGGTTTACAGGTTATTCGATCCATGGATGGATTGAAGCAAGCATTGCGTTCTTGGAATTATCGTTTTGATGTAATCATAATGATGTATGATTTAATTCAAAACGAAAATGATTCTTGTGTATATAATAAGGTTAGTGGGAGCGCAATGACAGTGAATGTCCTATAAATAATGATAATATGTCATTTCTTGGAAATGATATTCCCGTAAATATAATCGGTGAAAGCTTGGCTTTCATTAAAATTCTTCGTAGAATTCTTGGGAGAAACAACCTTTATTCTAGGAATAAAGATCTACTGGGATAGATTTAAAGTTGTTAGTACTCTCCGAGAACTCGTACATTGAATAAATGTACGTGACCTGGTGTCTCATACGCTTTGAGCATATGGAGTCATAATCGGGCCAATCCAAGTGATAGTCATTGGATTGATGTTAAGAACATCCTTAAGTATCTTAGATGATCTAAGGATGCTTTCTTATACTATGGAGAAGGAGAACTTAAAGTGACTAGGATCACTGTTGCAAGTTTCCTAACCGATAAAACCGACTATAAGTCGTAACAACGGTACTATACAGTGAGCTGGAAATCTTCCAAGCAAGATATTGTTACCGAATAAACAACAAAAGCGGGTTATTGCTGCAGCTGAGGCAGCAATAGAAGCCATTTGGGTAGATAATAATCTAATTAGATTAGATATAGTTCTGTTAGCAGCTGAGCTAGGCTTCAGCGCAGGCTAAACAATTAATGGTCTCATCAATGATCCAGATAAATACTTCGAATATTCATCTGATTTGTTCGGATCATACATCATGGCGATGTGATGATCGAATAAATCACATAAGATAATAATCATGCAAATCCACTGACGACAGCATTTTCTCAGTAATTTGAGCGAACCGAACATAGTTCAGGTGTAAGACACTCGAGTGACTGGCTATAGGCCAAGTGGGAGACTGTTGGACAGTTATGACCCATAGCGTCACTATTTGTACAGATCATGGTGTTGTTGTACAAATTAACTATGTGACAAAGGAAATTGCTCTCTTATCATTTGTAATTAGATTACCAAGATGTATAAATGATAGGAGGTCCTTATGATTAGTTCCTGGATTGAGATGATATGAGACAGTATCAATCCACGAAGTTTTAATCATTAAATATCCCTAGTCAGAGTATTATCGAGATTGGACATCGATAATGCGGAAAAGACTAGTATTACACTTGTGCGCGTTGTGAGGGCATAACGACATAGTTCTCATATATTTTGGTATAAGATACTCATGCAAGTATAGTAGGAGGTTGTGTTTTACCGATGGTACGGAAAACAGCTTCGCTCAGGATAGACCCCTCGGAAATCCATTGGTAGTATGACTATGTGTCACTGGAAGTCCGAATCAGGGTAGGTGTATTTGGTCTTTAACTTGAGACTTGCACCGCTAATACTTACGACAATCAATGTACTTTGGTTTTGGTCATCCAGGGCTTTAACAGGTTCTGTGTATGCCTCTTCTAGGCATATTGAGAATCATAATGTATTGGGTGTGATGTTGAGACGTAAGTATCACTCCAGTCATAGTGGAGATGATGATCACGTAGGATACGGAACTCGTTCTCTTATATGCTGTAGCTATCAGGATATTATGACTAGGTCATGTTTATTCGATTATAAAGGCTAGTTACCAGAGATCCGATATGTGCTTCGTACGGGGCAGACATAATTCCAGCCCCAGGCCTTGCACGTGACATCCGATACTGGATCGAAATACGCAATACTACGTATACTACGCCTAATATAAATCACGTATTCCTATAAGAATATTTCTGGAGAATTGGGTAGGCACGGTGCTTTGCTAGAAGCCAACCTTGTCTTGTAAATCGGTAAAAACGTAGTACTAGGTACGTACGTGTTGGATAATCCGACGACCGAATTTACTGCCAACATATCCGGGGATCTCACGGGTCGCTTCCTAAAGATTCACCGATGACGTATGACTCGCACTTTATTAATCTGGGATTAATTTGATGAGAGGGAAAATTAATCTGGGATTAATTACGGAGATATTTTATCTGGGATAAAATATTAATTAAAGAGAGAGAACGATTAATTTGGAATTAATCGATAAAATAATATATTCGATATATTATATGAAATTGGAATTCGACACGGAATTAAAATTAGATTTTAATTCGGGCGAACGAGTTAATTTAGAATTAATTTATTAGCGACGTGAATAGTGATTTTGCTAGGCATAATTATTTAATTACGTCGCAATGGAAAATTCGTTAATTTGGAATTAGCGAACCCGAGCCCGGGAGTGTTTGCGGGCTCATTCGCATTGCGATTTAAAGTGCGGCCCACAAGTCACATCTAGCATCAAATCGATAGTCATATCAAGCGTCAAATCACTTGTCACTTTGAGTGATGTGATGTGTAGTCCTTGTGATGTGAATAGTTGATGTAGTGGTTGTAGGCTTTTATTGCCTTGACTTTTTGCATTTGGAAAATCAATTAATTGATTTTTGGAAAATCAAGAAAGTGTATTAGATACACAAACCAAACAAGACATCATCATCTCTCTTATTCTTCCTCTCTCTCTTATGGTCTTGGACCTCTTTTCTTCTTCCAATTTTTCTATTTTCACCGAGAATGGAGGAGAAGCTAAGGAATTTTGTGGCAAAATTCCTAAGTGCTAGCACACTTCCGGGGTCTTGCGAAGGTGATAGAGAACCGCACTTGTGAGCATGGAATCACACAAAGCTTGGAGCTTGGAGGGATCATCATTGCCGAAAATGGAGGACAATTTTTCAGCCCAATTGCCGAGAGCACTCTAGGAGGGAGCTTCAAGTTTTGTTCTTCGTCGCATCGCTCAACCGCTCAATGTAAGTATTCCGCAACTTCCTTGTTGTATTCACATGTATGTTTCTTGCTTAAATTGATCCTTGGGAACTTAGAGAAACCCAACACTATGTACATGTCACTCAAACTTTTGCTGAGGAATAACTTTCGTCAGCGGATCTGCAATGTTGTCATCTGATGCGACCTTCTCGATCTTCACATCACCACGATGTATGATCTCACGAATTCGACAGAAACGTCGAAGAACATGCTTGGATCATTGATGAGACAGCGGTTCTTTAGCCTGCGCTATAGCCACGTTATTGTCACAATACAATGGAACAGGCTCAGTTGCTAACAGAACTACTCCTAATCCAATTAGGAATTTACGGATCCAAACTGCCTCTTTTGCTGCTTCAGCTGCAGCAATATACTCCGCTTCTATTTTTGAATCGGCAACAGTCTCTTACTTGGAAGATTTCCAGCTTACTGCTCCGTTGTTCAAACAAAATATGTACCCAGATTTTGAATTACAGTCGTCTTTATCAGTTTGAAAACTTACATCGGTATACCCAGTTACCTCAAGTTATCCATCTCCATAGATTAAGAAAGCATCCTTAGTTCGTCTAAGATAGTTAAGGATATTCTTAACCGCCATCCAGTGACCATCACCTGGATCGGCCTGTTAGCGACTACACATGCTCAAAGCATACGAGACATCAGGTCACGTACATATCATGGCATACATGATCGATCCGAATGCCAAGGCGAATGGGATCTGACTCATGTTGTCTCTCTCATCTTGAGTTTTAGGACACATGTCCTTAGATAGAGTGACGCCATGTGACACTGGCAACAGTCCCCTCTTAGACTATTCCATGTTGAATCTCTTCAACACTTTGTCAATGTACGTGCTCTGGGAGAGTCCAAGCAGCTTTCTAGATCTATCCTGGTAAATCTTTATTCCTAGAATAAAGGCTGCTTCTCCCAAATCCTTCATGGAGAATTTTAATGAAACCCAAGCTTTCACCGATTGTAGCAAGGGAATGTCATTGCCAATAAATGACAATGAATGTCAGTTCGCTCCCACTAACCTTCTTATATACACAAGGATCATCCTCATTTTGAATGAAATCATATTCTTTTATGATCTTATCAAAACGTTGGTTCCAAGAACGCGATGTTTGCTTTAATCTATAAATGGATCGATTTAACTTGCAAACCTTGTCTGCATGTTTAGGTACGACAAAACCGTCAGGCTGTTACATATAAACATCCTCCAAAAGGTTTCCATTAAGGAAAGTGGTTTTGACGTCCATCTGCCATATCTCGTAATCGAAATATGCAGCAATAACAAGCATTATCCGAATGGATTTAATCATGGCAACAAGTGAAAATGTTTCGTCGTAATCGACACCATGTCGTTGACGATACCCCTTCGCTACAAGCCTAGCTTTGCACGTTTGTATGTTGCCATCAATGTTGGTCTTCTTCTTGAAGACCCATTTACAACCAATAGGCTTTACGCCTTCTGGTGCATCAACCAGTGTCCAAACTTGGTTGGTGTACATGGAATCCATTTCGGACTTCATGGCATCTTGCCGTAAACCGGAGTCGATACCTTGTATCGTTTCCTCATATGTAGCCGGCTCGTTATCCTCAATAAGATTAATATCTACGTAAGGTGAGATCAGAAACCCATACCTCTCAGGTTGTTTTCTGACTCTCTCCGATCTACGCGGTTCTTTTGTATTCAAATATTGTAGTATAGTCTCATCCCTAATGAACTGTTCGTGTTCCGTTAAGGATTCTGTGCCAAGAACAGTATCACTCCGATTTTCATCGAGTTCTACTTTCCTCCCACTAACCACTGTATTTAGGAATTCATATTCTCAAGGAAAACCGCATGTAAAGCAACAAATACTTTGTTCTCTTGTGGGTTGTAGAAGTAATATCCTTTAGTTTCCCTAGGATAATCTACAAATAGACACTTATCCGATTTGGGTTCAAGTTTGGTACCATCCAAACATTTAACGTATGCCCAGCAACCCCAAATCTTCAGGAAAGAGAAACCCGGTTTCTTTCATGTCTATATTTCATACGGAGTCTGTTGAACAGACTTTGACGGAACCTTATCCAAAATAAGCATTGCACTGTTCAATGCATATCCCTATAAGGAAATAGGTAGCTCTGTGCGACTCATCATAGACCTTACCATGGCTAACAAAGTTTGGTTTCTCCGTTCGGACACACCGTTTAATTGCGGTGTTCCGGGAGGAGTCCACTGTGAAAGAATACCATACTCTTTCAAGTAATCGAGAAACTCGTTGCTTAAGTATTCTCCACCATGGTCCGACCGTAATGTTTTAATACTTTTATCGATCTGTTATTCTACTTCATGTCGAAATTCTTTGAATTTCTCAAAGGTTTCCGACTTGTATCTCATAAGATACACATAACCATAACGCGATGCATCATCCGTAAAGGTTACAAAGTATTCATATCCACCTCTAGCCTGGCTATACATGGGCCCACATACGTCACTATGAACGAGGGCTAACAGTTCGGTGGCACATGCACCTTTACCGGTAAAAGGTGTTTTAGGAATTTTCCTAATAAACAAGATTCGCAGATGTCATATGAATTTGGATCAAATTCGTCCAAGTACCCACTCTTCGAAAGTGTGGATATGTGAGTCTTGTTAATGTGTCCCTGACGACAATGCCACATATAAGTTTCATATTTGTTACTTAATTTAAACCTTTTGTTTGTTACATTATATGTTTGAGATTGATTTATATTCAAAATATAAAAACCATTATTCACATCAGCACTGTATATCTCCATATCATTTTTATACATAAAACACCGAGTGTTTCTAAAAATGAAAGTATAGCCACATTGGGCCAATAAAGATACAGATATAATATTCCTAGTCAAACTAGGTACATAATAACAGTTTGAAAGATTAAGTACATGCCCCGAGGGCAGTTCCAAAATATAAGTCCCAATGGCCAAAACGGCGAATCGAGTCTCATTTCCAACGCGGAGGTCAATCTCTCTTGAGGCCATTCTCCTGCTAATTCGCAAATCCCGCATATCAGTACAAATATGAGTACCACAACCAGAATGAAAAATCCAATTTTTAAAACTATAAGTAAACATGTTTATTTATATAACAAACATACCTGAAGCGGTGCCTTGCCTGCTTTAATTTCCTTCATGTGCGCCTTGTACTCACGGCAGTCACGCCTCCAGTGACCACATTTGCCACACTGCAGGCATACATCTTGGGATTTGTCCTTAGCCTTCCCAGAAGACTTTGACGATTTAGCCTTGCCCTTCTTCTTATACTTCCTTACACCTCCATTCGCCTTAGGCCAAGCCCTCAGAGACTGAGATGTTGAAGCAAAGTGCGCCTCGTGCTTTTTGCCCTTCAACAACTATTTTTCTGCTTCACGCAACATTGTCATCAGCTCTCCAAGAGTATGGTCTTGGTTCATCATATTGTAGTTCATGATGAACCCGCTCCAACTGTCAGGAAGAGACTGCAAGATCGAATCTATAGAAGTCTCAGCCTCAAAGGTTATGCCTAGCTGACCTAGCTGTTCAATGTTAGCAATCATCTGTGAAACATGGTGGTCAACAGACGTACACTCTGACATTCGTGAGCAAAAGAGCTTCTTCTGTAATTCATACATTTGCGATCTAAGGTTAGATCGATGAAGGTCCTTCAATTTTGCCTTCATAGTATAGGGATCCAATCCCTTATTTTGGCGACGAAATTGAGGGGTCATCACAGCGAGCATGACGGACTGAGCAGTTGAGTTGTCATCGCTATGAGTCTTCCAAAGCTCAAGTTCAAGCGGCTGCTCATTTCTGAGCTTAGGTCCGATGGGTCTCTCTATCGGATAGAGCATCCTCTCAGCCCCTCGGACAATCCTGAGGTTCATATCCTAATCAGGAAAGTTCGAGCCATTAAAGACATTTTCGCCCATGATAATGTCTCTAACTCCAATCTTTCCAACCATCTTAATTGCAATAGTCAAACTATTCAATTAACGATATTTGGGTACAGTCAAACTGTTACAAGAAAAATAATAAAATATTACTCTAATTAATAAATATTTTATTGACGAAATAATTTGAAAGCTCATAATGTCAAGTATTTGAACGAAATTGCAAATTCAATACTGGCCTCCCACTATTTTTCGGCGAGCCTCTAACCCTCTGTTGAATACTCGGGAAACCTAGTTTCCTAGTGGGCTGGGATCCCGTTAAATAACACACAACCTTGACTTTGGCTAACAAGATGTATGATATTTAACTAGGTAGATCTCTAAGATCAATTGGATCTTATCCAACTCCTAGATCCGGTAGGTGGACGTCCAAGTCCGAAACATATATTTAATATATCCAATATATTTTCCTAACCTTTTTCCTCTGAATCAACTAAGCCTTGGCTTTGGCTCCACAAGCTTAATGATTCCAGATAAGCGGGACCCATTGACCTTGGAAAGCTTCGTAATCGATGTCGATGAACAAGAAGTGATCTTGACTTTGGCCAAAAAATCACAACTTGGGCAAGACATACAATATGGAACAAAGCCTTCATGATTCAAACACATCCGCGATGGACAAAGGTCTCGACTTTGGCCAACAAACCAGTGCCAATCTTGGATCTTGAGAATGAATCATTCAATGGAAGGAAAATGCTTAATATTTGATTGAGAGTTTTTTACGTAATTGGCAACCAATTAATTATCTTTGATTAGGTCTCATCATACAGCCTTAAACATGCATTCTAAAAGCATAATAAAGCGCGATAAATAAATTAATAATGATATGCGGATGAATATCTCACAAATTATTCCTAGAACAAATCACTTCATTTCCTCTCCCCGGCTAGCACTATTCTAACTTTTACCCAATTACATAATACAATAAAGAAACCTTATTACATTTAGGGGAATTGGTGGGAAGAGAATTACAAAGAATCGAGAGATAAAGGCTGGACACGCAGGTCCAATTTAATAAATTATAAATTTATTACAACAATTTCCAAAATTTCCCTCACCCATCTAATATCCATCCGATATACATTATTCATACAACACATCCATGTATTCACATAAAATATGTTATTCAATCAATCTAATCCAATTAATTAATCTTTGAATTAAGTGATCATCCAATGTTCAAACAACGATTTGATTTGCGCGAGTCCAACTCGTTTAAGAATAAGTACTCAAAGTACGAATTCTTGAATTATATCGAACTACAATTTTAAATCCGATTTAATTTGTATTCAATACTAATTCTTTATTTAATTCCAAATTAAATAATTACACTTTAATAATGTACCTTTACGACTTAGATTCTAAATCTAATCTTAATGGGTCTCAAAGCTCAATTAACATCTAATGTCAATTAATTAAAGTCCAATGGGCTTACAATTAATTTATTAAGCCATGAACTTTGGCAACCAAAGCCCAATAAAGAATCACCATTTGCCACAAAATTAATTTTGGCCCATTAGGCCCAATTAATTATTTAAAGGCCCATTAATTATATTTAGACTCAATGGAATAGTTTTAGGCCCAATTTGGATCCAATCCAATTGTCCTAAACCAACTTGGCCCAACCAAGCCCATTAGGCCCAAATACAATAATTTTAGCCCAATTCCAAATTAAGCCCAATTAATTAAATTTTAATATTCCAAATATCATGATTTAATTAATTAAAGTATATAGCCACAATTAATTATTCAAATCAACATTTCCAAAATACAAATTTACATAATTAATCATGCTTTATTATATTCAACACATGTCCAATATTATTGAAACAAAATCAAGTCATTAACATGCTCCTTTGGTCACGACAATGGAGGGATTTTTATATTAATTTTTATTTCAATCCAATTAAATCACAAACTAATATATCCAAGGATTTTAAACACATCCAATGATTTAAAAAACAAAAAATCACCATGACCTAGGGTTCAAGTACATTCGGCCAAGCTAATGTATTTGGGGATAATTAATCCAATTAATTTTTCATCAAATTGATCATGCATAACTCTAAGTTAACAATATATAAGCATACTTAATCAAACAATTTGATTAAATCATGCTCAAATAAAAAATACCCAAATTTTAGATTATGAACCATAATTCAATTTCATGCTCAAATAGACGCTCTAATACCATTGTTGAGTTTCTAAGGTCAAACCAAGATCATTTCAAGCATAAAATGATGTGAATACGTAAAGAAGTATAGCATAAATATACTTACAACGATCGGTTGGTAGGATGTGTTGATAACAAAATTTTGCTTCATTTGAAATACTCCAAGCTTTCTTTGAATGATGCTGAGCTCCAAGCTTAAGTGATTTCTGATTCCAAACTCAATGGGAAGGTTTCCCTATTACCTCAGTATAAACTTTAACTGCTAGCTTTGGAAGAGATTTGCAACAAAAATCTTCCTATGGTGGATGGAGGCTCACGGCCAAGAGAGAAAGAAGATGAGAGGTTTTGTTTTGTCTTGTGTTTTTGTTTCTAAAACAATTACAACTTATTCCAAATACCAAAAATTGTATATGGTTTATTCAAAACCAAAAACCAAAAGTATTGAGAGCCAAAATTGCATTTAATGCTCTCAACCACCTCCATCACCAAAAGACACACAACCCACATCACTCAAAGTAGATGTGACTTCCATCACAAAAAGGTGACTAATGATGTGACTTGATGTGGGCCACACTTGATTCAAAATCAGAGTGGGCCCGCAAACACATCATGGGCTCGGGTTCATTAATTTCGAATTAAAGAATTTTTCGTTGCGACGTAATTAAATCAAATTTAATTAAATAATTATGCCTAGTAAAATTACTATTAAAGTCGCTCGCGAATTAATTCTAAATTAATTCGTTCACCCGAATTAAAATCCAATTTTAATTCCGTTATGAAATCTAATTTCATTTAATATATCGAATATATTATTTTATCGATTAATTCCGAATTAATCATTCTCTCTCTTTTAATAGAATTTTATCCCAGATAAAATCTTTCCGCAATTAATCCTAGATTAATTTTCTCTCTCTTATAATTAATCCTAGATTAATTATGTTCGAGTTATACTTCACCGGTGAATCTTCGGGAAGCGACCCATGAGATCCCTGGATATGTTGGTAGTAAATCCAGTTGTCGGACTATCCGAACACGTGCGTACCTCATACCACGTTCTTACCGATTTATGAGACATGGTTGGCTTCTAGCAAAGCGTCGTGCCTACCCAATTCTCCAGAAATATTCTTTAAGGAATATATAATCTATAACAGGTGTAGTATACGTAGTATTGCGTATTGCGATCCAGTATCTGATGTCACATGCAAGGCCTGAGGCTGGAATAGTGTCTGCCCCGTACGAAGCATATATCGGATCACAATCAACTATTCCCTATAATCGGATAATCATGACCTTGTCCTATTATCCCGATAGTTGCAACATAATAGAGAACCGGTTTTGTATCCCTGTGTGATCATCATCTCCATATGACTGAAGTGATACTTCCGTCTTGACATCACACCCAATACACTACAATTCTCAATAAACCTAGAAGAGGCGTACATGGAACCTGTTAAAGTCCGGCTGACCAAAACCAAAGCGTATTGATTGTCGCAAGTACTAGCGATGTAAGTCTCAGGTTAAGACTAAATACATCTACCCTGAAGCGGATTCCTATAGACACATAGTCATACTACCAATGGGATTCCGAGGGGTCTATCCAGAGCGAAGCTGTTTCCGTACCATCGGTAAACACAACCTCCTATCACACTTGCATAAGTATCCAATACTTAAATATATGAGAACTATGATGTTACGCTTCCATAACACGCACAAGTGTAGTACTAGTCTATACTGCATTATCGATGTCCAGTCTCGATAATACTACGAGTAGGGATATTTAATTATTAAAACTTTATGGACTGATATTGTCTTATATCTTATAATCCGGAACTAATCATAAGGACTTTTATCATTTATATATACAAGTAATCTAATTACAAAATGATAAAATGCAATTTCCATTGTCACATAGTTAATTTGTACAAAAACCACAATGTCTTTTACAAATAGTGATGCTATGGGTCATAATTGTCCAACAATGTATTTGTCAACTATCATTGACGATGGTGTGTTGGTCGAACCAGTAAGTAACTTCTCGAGTAACACCTTACTTCGGGGCTTGAACTCCCTCATATAGTCCTTCTCTAGAAACATAGCATTTGTCGATACAAATACTTTGTTATCTTCATGACTATAGAAGAATCCACCCCTAGTCTCCTTAGGATAGCCTAAAAATAGACACACTTGAGAACGTGGCTACAACTTTGTAGTCTTATTCTTCAGCACATGTGCTGGACACCCCCATATGTGGAAATATCGTAAACTAGTTTTACGACCATTCCACAACTCTAAGGGAGTCTTAGGAACAGACTTAGATGGAACTACATTAAGGATATGCATTGCAGTTTGCAGTACATATCCTTAGAACGAACTAGGCAGTGAGCTATAACTAAACATAGATCTCATCATGTCTAGTAGGGTCTGATTTGTCCTTTCTGTAACACCATTTTGATGGGTGTTCCAGGTGCTCTGAGCTGGGATACTATCCCATGCTCAACTAAGAATTCCTTGAAATCTCTGTCAAGGTATTCTCCTCCACGATCTAATCATAGAGTCTTGATTGTTTTACCTAGTTGGTTCTTAACCTCAGCACAATACTCTTTGAAATTTTCAAAAGTATCTGATTTGTGATGCATTACGTAAACATATATGTTAGCTTTCTAAGTTAGTCCCAAGGATCAATTCAAGCAATGAAATATGTGTGAATACTCAAAGAAGAATGGCGGAATCATACTTACATTGATCGGATAATGCGATACGAGGAACAACAAAAACTTCTTGGCTCCTTGAGCTCTTGGCAATGGCCCAAAATTGTGCTCCTCCATTTTCGGTCATGTCCTCCATTGATGCTCCAAGCTCCAAGCTTTGCAAATGGTGATTCCATGCTCACAAGTTGGTTTCCCTATCACCTTCGGATGACCCTTCATGTGCTAGCAATGGAAAAATTGCCACAATCTTTCCTTGTTCTTCTTCTATGTCTCGGCCAAGCAAGAAATGAGAAGAAAAATTGGTTTCAAAAGCCGAATAGGAGAGAAGGGAAATTTTGGCTCCAAAACTGTGTGAGTGATCAAGAGAGATAGAGAAATTGTGTTGTGTATATGGTTTTAATTTTCCAAAAATCAAATACCAAAAACAATTACCAATTATCCAATAAAGGTACAAGACTTAAAGTCTTCAACCACCTCCATCAATCAATAGTGACATGTTGTCAATCACTCAAAGTGACTAGACATCACATCAATCAAAGTGACTAATGATTTGACGCTTGATGTGACTTGTGGCCTGCACTTGAATTCGAAATGTGAGTGCGCCCGTAAACACTCCCGGGCTCGGGTTCGCTAATTCCGAATTAATGAATTTTCCGTTGTGACGTAATTAAATCAAATTTAATTAAATAATTGTGCCTATCAAAATTACTATTCACGTCGCTAACGAATTAATTCTAAATTAAATCGTTCGCCCGAATTAAAATCTAATTTCAATTCCGCATCGAAATCCAATTTCGTATAATATATCGAATATATTATTTTATCGATTAATTCCAAATTAACCGTTCTCTCTCTTTAAATAATATTTTATCCCAGATAAAATATCTCCGCAATTAATCTCAGATTAATTTTCTCTCTCATCTAATTAATCCCAGATTAATAAAGAGCGATTCATACGTCATCAGTGAATCTTCGGGAAGCGACCCATGAGATCTCCGGATATGTTGGCAGTAAATCCGGTCGTCGGACTATCCGAACACGTACGTACCTAGTACTACGTTCTTACTGATTTACAATACATGGTTGGCTTCTAGCAAAGCACCGTGCCTACCCAATTCTCCAGAAATATTCTTACTGGAATATGTGATCTATATCAGACGTAGTATACGTAGTATTGGGTATTACGATCCATCATCGGATGTCACGTGTTAGGCCTAGGGCAAGAATTGTGTCTGCCCCGTACGAAGCACATATCGGATCTCTGGTAACTAATTTCTATAATCGGATAAACATGACCTAGTCATAATATCCCGATAGGTGCAGCATATAAGAGCACCAGTTCCGTATCCTACGTGATCATCATCTCCACTATGACTGAAGTGATACTTCCATCTCGACATCACACCCAATACACTACGATTCTCAATATACCCAGAAGAGGTGTACACAGAACCTGTTAAAGCCCTGACGACCAAAACCAAAGTATATTGATTGTCGCAAGTATTAGCGGTGCAAGTCTCAACTTAAGACCAAATACACCTACCCTGATTCGGACTTCCATAGACACATAGTCATACTACCAATGAAATTCTGAGGGGTCTATCCAGAGCGAAGTTGTTTCCGTACCATCGGTAAACACAACCTCCTATCACACTTGCATGAGTATCCTATACCCAAATATATGAGAACTATACCGTTATGCTCCCACAACGCGCACAACTGTAATACTAGTCTTTTATGCATTATCGATGTACAATCTAGATAATACTCTGACTAGGGATATTTAATGATTAAACCTTTATCGATTGATACTGTCTCATATCATCTCAATCCGGAACTAATCATATGGACCTCCTATCATTTATACATCTTGGTAATCTAATTACAAATGATAAAATGGCAATTTCCTTTGTCACA
Organism: Zanthoxylum bungeanum; assembly: GCA_019454045.1. Lineage (NCBI taxonomy): Eukaryota > Viridiplantae > Streptophyta > Magnoliopsida > Sapindales > Rutaceae > Zanthoxylum > Zanthoxylum bungeanum. The sequence goes on from SKCR01023792.1 coordinate 53,575, forward strand.
TAGTTAATTTGTACAACAACACCATGATTTGTACAAATAGTGATGCTATGGGTCATAATTGTCCAAAAATCTCCCACTTAGCCTATAGCCAATCACTCAAGTGTCCTACACCCGAACTATGTGCGGTTCGCTCAAACTTCTGCTGAGGAAAGGCTTTCTTCAGCGGATTTGCAGTGTTATCATCTGATGCGATTTATTCGATCATCATATTGCCACGATGTATGATCCGAACGAATTAGATGAATATTTGAAGTATATATCTGGATCGTTGATGAGACCCTTAATTCTTTAGCCTGTGTTGTAGCCTAGCTCAGCTACTAACAGAATTACATCTAATCTAATTAGATTTATTATCAATCCAAAAGACTTCTATTGCTGCCTCAGCTGCAGCAATATCCGTTTTAGTTGTTTATTCGGTAACAGTATCTTGCTTTGAAGATTTCCAACTCACTGTTCCGTTATTCAAACTTTATAGTACCGTTGTTACGACTTACAGTCATTTTTATCGGTTAGGAAACTTGGAGTAGTGAACCCAGACACTTCAAGTTCTCATTCTCCATAGTTTAAGACATCATCCTTAGTTCATCTAATATACTAAAGGATGTTCTTAACATCAATCCAGTGACTATCACTTGGATTGGCCTGATTGTGACTCTATATGCTCAAAGCGTATGAGACACCATGTCGCGTACATTTATTTCAATGTACGAGTTCTCAGAGAGTGTGAACAACCTTTAGATCTATCCCAGTAGATCTTTATTCCTAGAATAAAGGTTGTCTCTCCCAAGAATTCTACGGATAATTTTCATGAAAGCCAAGCTTTCACCGATTGTATTATGGGAATATCATTTCCAAGAAATGACATGTTATCATTATTTAGGAATTCACTGTCAGTGCGCTCCCCCTAACCTCCTTATATACACAAGAATCATTTTCATTTTCAATTAAATCATATACCATTATGATTACATCAAAACGATAATTCCAAGAAGGATATGCTTGCTTCAATCCATCCATGGATCGCGTTAACTTGCAAACCTTGTTTGCTCGTTTTGGTGCGACAAAATTGTTGGTGTTTGCTAAGGTCCCAAGATCATAAACAAGCATGAAACATGTGTGAATACAAATCAACAAAGTTGCGGAATACTCACATCGATCGGTTGAGCGACGCGGAGACGAACAAAAAACTAAAATTATGCTCGGCAGTGGACTGTCACAGCTCACTGGTTTTTGGCGTCCTCCATGGTTGGTTTTTGAGCTCCTTCGTCAAGCTCCAAGCTTGGTCAAATGATTCCCGGCTCATGGGTGGACTTCCCTATCACCATCGCATGTCTCTCGGAGTGCTAGCTCTCTTGATTTTTTCCACAAAAATCAAGCACTCTTGCTTCCCTTCACTGTCTCGGCATTGTGCAGAAACCAGAAGAATTTTCAGCCACTTGGGCGTGAAAATGAGAGGAGAGAGGAGAAGAGAAAGTTGTGTGTGTTGTTGAGTCAATTGTGTATCTAATACCAATTTTATTAAAAGTCAAATACCTAAATCAAATAAAGGTAAATAGCTTTTAATTAATCCAACAACTCACATCAACTATCACACTTGAGTGTCAAACACTCAAACATCAACTCACATCAAGTCACATCAATCAATCAATCAATGGTTACATCACTCAAAGTGACATGATTTGACGCTTAATGTGACGCTAGATGCGACTAGCGATTTGACGCTTGATTTGACTTGCGTGCCGTATTTGAATTCGTTGCGACGTAATTAAAAGCTAATTCCAAATTAACGAATTTTCCGTTGTGACGTAATTAAATGATTACGCATAGTGAAGTCACTATTCATGTCGCTAACGAATTAATTATAAATTAATTCGTTCACCCGGATTAAAATCTAATTTCAATTCCGCGTCGAAATCCAAATTCGTTTAATATATCAAATATATTAATTAATCGATTAATTCCAAATTAATCGTTATTTCTCTTTAATTGATATTTTATCCCAGATAAAATATCTCCGCAATTAATCCAAGATTAATTTTCTCTCTCATCTAATTAATCCCAGATTAATTAAAAGTCCGAGTCATACGTCATCGGTGAATCTTCGGGAAGCGACCCATGAGATCCCCGGATATGTTGGCAGTAAATTCGGTCGTCGGACTATCCGAACACGTAAGTACCTCGTACTACATTTATACCGATTTACAAGACAAGATTGGCTTATAGCAAAGCGCCATGCCTACCCAATTCTCCAGAAATATCCTTACATGAATAAATGATCTATATCAGGCGTAGTATACGTAGTATTGTGTATGTCGATCTAGTATCGGATGATCACGTGCTAGGCCTGGGGCTTGAATTGTGTCTGGCCCATACGAAGCACATGTCGGATGTCTGGTAACTAGTCTCTATAATCGGATAAACATGACCTTGTCATTTTATCCCGATGACTGCAGTACTTAAGAGTACTAGTACCGTATCCTACGTGACCATTATCTCCATATGACTGGAGTGACACTTCCGTCTTGACATGACACCCAACTCACTACGATTCTCAATATACCCAGCATAGGCGTACACAGAACCTGTTAAAGCCCTGGACGACCGTAACCAAAGTATATTGATTGTCGCAAGTATTAGCGGTGCAAGTCTCAAGTTAAGACCAAATACACCTACCCTGATTTCGAACTTCCATAGACACATAGTCATACTACCAATGGAATTCCGAGGGGGTCTATCCAAAGAGAACCTGTTTCCCGTACCATCGGTAAAACACAACCTCCTATTACACTTGCATGAGTATCCTATACCCAAATATATGAGAACTATGCCATTGTGCCCTCACAACGCGCACAAGTGTAATACTAGTCTTTTACGTATTTATCGATGTCCAATCTCGATAATACTCTAACTAGGGATTTTTAATGATTTATCCTTCGTGGACTGATATTGTCTCATATCATTTTCAATCCAGGATCTAATCATAGGGACCTCCTATCATTTATATATCTAGGTGATCTAATCACATAGTTAATTTGTACAACAACACCATGATCAGTACAAATAGTGACGCTATGGGTCATAATTGTCCAACAATCTCCCACTTGGCCTATAGCCAGTCACTCGAGTGTCTTACACCCGAACTATGTACGGTTGGCTCAAATTGCTGAGAAAATGCTTTCGTCAATGGATTTGCATGATTATCATCTGATACGATTTATTCCATCATCGCATCGCCACGATGTATGATCCGAACGAATCAAATGAATATCGAAGTATGTATCTGGATCGTTGATGAGACCATTAATTTTTTAGCTTGTGCTCAAGCCTAGCTCAGCTGCTAACAGAATTATATCTAATCTAATTAGATTTGTTATCGACCCAAATGGCTTCAATTGCCGCCTCAGCTGTAGCAATAACCCGCATTTGTTATTTATACGGTAACAGTATCTTGCTTGGAAGATTTCCAGCTCACTGTTCCATTTTTCAAACTTTATTGTACCGTTTGCGACTTATAGTCATTATATCGGTTTAGGAAACTTGCAGTAGTGATCCCAGTCACTTCAAGTTCTCCTTTTCCATATTCTAAGAATGTTTCCTTAGTTCTCTAAGAAACTAACGGATGTTCTTAACATCAATCCAGTGACTATCACTTGGATTGGCCTGTTTGTGAATCCATATACTCAAATCATATGAGACACCAGGTCACATATATTTTTCAATGTACGAGTTCTCGAAGAGTTTTCTCGAAAGCCAAGCTTTCACCGATTATTATTATGGGAATTGAAATTCCAAGAAATGACATATTATCATTATTTATAGGACAGCCACTGTCAGTGCGCTCCCACTAACCCTCTTATATACACAAGAATCATTTCATTTTGAATTAAATCATAAACCATTATGATCACATCAAAACGACAATTCCAAGAACCTAATTCTTGCTTCAATATAAACATGGATCGAATAACTTGAAAACCTTGTTTGCTTGTTATGGTACGACAAAACCGACAAGATGTTGTAAACATCCTCCTAAAGGTTTCCTTTTCAGGAAAATGATTTTCCCGTTAAGCTGACATATTTCATAAATGAAACATGCAGCTTATGCAAGCATTATCCAAATGGATTTACCATGGCAACAGGTAAAAGGTTAAATCGTAATCAACACAATGTTGATAACGATACATTTCCGCTAAAAGCCTAGTTTTATACGTTGGTATGTTGTCATCCATGTATGTCTTCCTTGAAGACTTATAGTACCAATAGGCACAATACCTTACGGTACAACAACTAGTGTCCAAACATAGTTGATATACATGGAATCTATTTCGGATTCATGACACTTTGTCATAATAGGGAGTTGATACCTTGTATCACTTCCTCATACGTAGTCAATTGGTATACCTCAATAAGATAGACATCTTTAAGAGGTGAGATCAGAAACCCATACGCCAGGTTGTTTTCTGACTCTCTCCGACATACGTGGTTTTTCTGTATTCGAAGATTATGGTAATAGTTTCATCCTTGATGAACTATTTGTGTTCCATTAGGAATCGGTGCCTGGAATAGTATTACTCTGATTTTCATCGAGTTTTACTATCCTCCCACTTACCACTGCATATCGGTATTCCTCTTAGGAAGACCGCATGGTGAGCAACAATTACATTGTTCTCAAGTGAGTTGTATAAGTACAATACTTTGGTATCCCTAGGATTACCAACAATTGGCATTTATCCAATTTGGGTTTTAGTTTGGTATCATCCAAACACATGCCTAGCATACCCAAATTATCAGGAATGAGAAACCCGGTTTCTTTCCAGTTCATATCTAATATGAAATCTGTCAAACAGATTTTATGGAACCTTATTCTAAATAAGTTATGCACTATTTATACTTATCCGTTGAAGGAAATGGTAGCTCAGAGCGACTCATTATTAACCTTATCATGTCTAACAAAATTCAGTTACTCTGTCCAGACACACCGTCAAATTGACGTGTTCCGAAAGGAGTCCTCATTGAAAGAATACTATACTCTTTCAAGTATATTAGAAACTTATTGCCTAAGTATTTTCCATTACGGTCTTACCGTGACGGTTTAATACTTTAGCCGATCTGTTTGTCTATTTCGCGTCGAAACTATAAAAGTTTCTGATTTGTGTTGTTCAAAACAAACACATAACCATAACGAGATGCCACATCCGTAAAGGTCACGAAATATTCATATCCACCTCTAGCCTAGCTAGACATGGGCCCACTTGCTTCACTATGAACTAGGGCTAACAGGTCGGTGGCATTTACACTTTTACGAAGTAAATAGTGTTATAGGCACTTTGCCCAATAAACTAGATTCGTAGACTTTATTTGAATGGGATCAAATTAGTCCTAGTACCCACTCTTCGAAAGTGTGGATATACGATTCTTGTTTAATTGTGTCCCCGACAACAATGCCACATTTAAGTTTCTTCTGATCAAATTAGTTTGAGCTATTTGTTTGTCATTTTATACATTTGAGATTCATTTATATTCAAAATATAAACTCTGTTATTCACATCTAATGTTTTTATCTCAATATCATCTTTATATAATAAAACACTTTAGTGTTCTAGAATATAAAGGTTCACCCGCAGCGGGTTAAACACTGATATGGAGATAATGTATCTAGTCAAACTAGTTACATTATAACAGTTTCCTAATTTAAGTACACACCCGAAGGTAGTTCCTAAACTTAGGTATCTACGGTTGAAACAGCGACTTTCGTTCCGTTTCCAATTCACAGATTTATCTCAATTGAAGTCAGTGTTGGACAATTATGACCCATAGCGTCACTATTTGTATAGATCATGGTGTTGTTGTACAAATTAACTATGTGACAAAGGAGATTGCACTCTTATCATTTGTGATTAGATCACCTAGATGTATAAATGATGAGAGGTCCCTATGATTAGTTCCTGGATTGAGAATGATATGAGACAGTATCAGTCCACGAAGGATTAATCATTAAATATCCCTAGTCAGAGCATTGTCGAGATTGGACATCGATAAATGCGTAAAAGACTAGTATTACACTTGTGCGCGTTGTGAGGGCACAACGGTATAGTTCTCATATATTTGGGTATAGGATACTCATGCAAGTGTAATAGGAGGTTGTGTTTTACCGATTGTACGGGAAACAGCTTCGCTCTGGCTAGATCCCTCGGAATTCCATTGGTAGTATGACTATGTGTCTATGGAAGTCTGAAATCAGGGTAGGTGTATTTGGTCTTAACCTGAGACTTGCACCGCTAATACTTGCGACAATCAATATACTTTGGTTGCGGTCGTCCAGGTCTTTAACAGGTTCTGTGTACGCCAATGCTGGGTATATTGAGAATCATAGTGTGTTGGTTGTGATGTCAAGACGGAAGTATCACTCCAGTCATAGTGGAGATGATGGTTACGTAGGATACATAACTTGTTCTCTTATATGCTGCAGCTATCGGGATAAAATGACAAGGTCAGGTTTATCTGATTAAAGAGACTAGTTACCAGACATCCGACATGTGCTTCGTATGGGGCAGACACAATTCCAGCCCCAGGCCTAGCACGTGATCATCTAATACTGGATCGACATACACAATACTACGTATACTACGCCTGATATAGATCCTTTATTACTGTAAAGATATTTCCGGAGAATTGGGTAGGCATGGTGCTTTGCTAGAAGCCAACCTTGTCTTGTAAATCGGTAAAACGTAGTACTTGGTACTTACGTGTTCGGATAGTCCGACAACCGAATTTACTGCCAACATATCCGGGGATCTCATTGGTCGCTTCCCAAAGATTCACCGATGACGTATGACTCGCACTCTAAATTAATCTGGGATTAATTAGAAGAGAGAGAAAATTAATCTGGGATTAATTACAGAGATATTTTATCTGGGATAAAATATCAATTAAAGAGAGAGAGCGATTAATTTGGAATTAATCAATTAAATTAATATATTTGATATATTAAACGAAATTAGATTTCGACGTGGAAGTAAAATTAGATTTTAATTCGGGCGAACGAATTAATTTTGAATTAATTCGTTAGCGATGTGAATAGTAATTATGCTAGGCATGATTATTTAATTTAATTATATTTAATTACATCGTAATGGAAAATTCGTTAATTTGGAATTAGCGAACCCGAGCCCGGGATTATTTGCGAGCGCATTCGCATTTCGAATTCGAGTGCGGCACGCAAGTCAAATCAAGCGTCAAATCGCTAGTCGCTTCTAGCGTCACATCCTTCGTCAATCAAGTGATGAATGTCTTTCACTTTGAGTGATTGACGCAAGTCACTATTCATGAGTGATGTGAATTGATGGAGGTTGATTGGCTTTAAATGTTTGACTTTTTTGAAAGCCAAATTCACATGAAATGAATTTGAAATTCAAATTAGTGTATTAGATACGCTTTAGCCATCAACCAAACATATATCTCTCTCACTTCTTCTCCTTTCTCTCCACACGCCCAAGGGGCTGAAAAAACTTTCTGGTTTGCTGTTAAAACCGAGAGCCAAATGGAAGCCAAGAGTCACGATTTTGTGGCAAAATCGGGATTGCTAGCACACTACGAAGTCATGCAAAGGTGATAGGGAAGTCCACCAATGAGCTTGGAATCGTTTGACGAAGCTTGGAGCTTGGATTCTTGAAGCTTGATGACCGAAAATGGGGACCGGTTGCAGCTCACTGCCGAGCAGAAAATGAATTTTTGTTGCTTGCTGCGTCGTTCAACCGATCGATGTAAGTATTCCGCGACTTTCTCGATTATATTCACACATGTTTTTATGCTTTTGATTCGATCCTTGGGACCGTAGAACTCCAACAATGGTATCAGAGCGTTGTTAAAAGCATGTAACGAACTTAGGGTTAAAATTTGGGTAATTTTGCTTGGAGCATGATTTTGTCAAATTGAGTGTTTGGTTATGTTTATTTGATGTTAACTTAGAGTTATATATGACTAATTTGGAGAAAAATTAATTGGATCAACTTTCCCCAAATTTTTTATCATGGCCGAATGGTACCCTAAAATTGTGGCTCTTAGAATTTTTTGATTTTGATTCATTGGATGACTTGATATCAATTGGGAATTGTTGATTTAATGTCGAATTGAATTAATTGGATTGAAATCAAATCGGACATAAAATTAACCCCATTGCCGAGAGTTAAAGCATGTGAAAATGGGTTTGATTTTTGATCAAAATGTGTTGGACACTAATTGATGTAATTGAGCATGATTAATTAGGCTAATTGGTGTTTTGGAAATGTTAATTTGGGTGATTAATTATGTAATACACTTTAGTTTAATTAAATGTGAAATTGGATTTTGTAATTTAATTAAACTGGGCCTAATTTTGGAAATTGGACTTTGAATGTTGTTATTGGGCTAATTGGGCTTGGTTGTACCAAGTTAGGTTTAAGCCAAATGGATTGGATCCAATTGGGCCCAAAACCATATCCATAAAGCCCAAATACGACTAATGGACCTTTAAAGTTTAATTGGGCCTAATGGGCCAAAAGTGATTTCTGGGCTTATGGGGTAACTCCCGGATTGGATTTTGGTTATTCGGTTTGACCCGAGTTGAACAAAAGTCCACGCCTCAAGAAATTAATTAAAAGCCCATTGGACTTTAATTAAATTGACGTTGGATGTTAATTGGGCTTTGAGACCCGTAACGATTAAATTTGGAATTTAAATCGTAAAAGGTTTATTAATAAAGTGTAGTATTTAATTTGGAATTAAATAGCGAATTAGAATTATAAAAAATTGAATTGGATTTAATTTTGTAGTTTAATTTAATTCGTGAATTCGTACTTTGAGTACTTATTCGCAAAACGAGTTTGACTCGAGCAAAATCAAATCGTTGTTTGAACATTGGATGATCACTAATTATCAGATTAATTAATTTGATTAGATTGATTTATAACATGTTTGTGTGAATACATGGTTGAGATGCATGAATAATGTATATCGGATGGATATGAGATGGGTGAGACAATTTTAGAAATTGTTGTAATAAATTTGATATATTAATTAGACCTACGTGTCCAGCCTTATCACCTCCATAATCTTTGTATTTTCTTCTCACCTATTCCCCTCAATGTAAATGAGGTTTCTTTAGAAGTGTAGTGTAACAGGTAGAAGTAATACATGTGCTAGCGGGAGAGAGAAAGGGAGAGATTTGATCTAGGATCAATGTGTAAAGTATCCATCCGCATATCATTTTATTTATTATACGCGCTTTATTATATGTTTAGAATGCATGTTTAAGGGTGTATGATGATGAGACCTTAACAAAGATAATAAATTGGTTGCCAATTTGCACTCGAAAAACCCTCGCAAAATATTAAGCGTCTTTCATTCCATTGAGTGATTCTCACTCAAGATCCGAGACTGGCATTGGCTTGTTGGCCAAAGTCAAGGCCTTTGTCCGTCGAGGATGTGTTTGAATCACAAAGGCTTTGTTCCATATCAGTGTCTTGTCCAAGTTGTGGTTTGTTGGCCAAAGTCAAGACCACTTCTTGTCCATCGACATTGATTATGAAGCTTTCCATGGTCAATGGGTCGCGCTTAACTGGGTTCACTAAGTTTGTTGTGCCAAAGCCAAGGCTTAATTGATTCAGAGGAAAAAGTTTTTCCTCTGAATCAACTAAGCCTTGGCTTTGGCACAACAAACTTAGTGATCTCAGTTAAGCGCGACCCATTGACCATGGAAAGCTTCGTAATCAATGTCGATGGACAAGAAGTGGTCTTGACTTTGGCCAACAAACCACAACTTGGACAAGACACTGATATGGAACAAAGCCTTCGTGATTCAAACACATCCTCGACGGACAAATGCCTTGACTTTGGCCAAAAAGCCAATGCCAGTCTCGGATCTTGAGTGAGAATCACTCAATGGAAGGAAAGACGCTTAATATATTGCGAGGGTTTTTCGCGTGCAAATTGGCAACCACTTTATTATCTTTGTTAAGGTCTCATCATCATACACCCTTAAACATGAATTCTAAACACATAATAAAGCACGTATAATAAATAATAATGATATGCGGATGGATACTTTACACATTGATCTTAGATCAAATCTCTCCATTTCTCTCTCCCGCTAGCACATGTATTACTTCTACCCGTTACACTACACTTCTAAAGAAACCTCATTTACATTGAGGGGAATAGGTGAGAAGAAAATACAAAGAATATGGAGGTGATAAGGCTGGACACGCAGGTTCAATTAATAAATCAAATTTATTACAACAATTTCTAAAATTGCCCCACCAATCTGATATACATTATTCATGCATCACAACCATGTATTCACACAAGCATGTTATCAATCAATCTAATCAAATTAATTAATCTGATAATTAGTGATCATCCAATGTTCAAACAACGATTTGATTTTGCGTGAGTCAAACTCGTTTTGCGAATAAGTACTCAAAGTACGAATTCTCGAATTAAATTAAACAAGATAATTAAATCCAATTCAATATGCATTTAATTCTAATTCACTTATTTAATTCCAAATTAAATATTACACTTTATTAATAAACCTTTACGACTTAAATTCTAAATTTAATCGTTACGGGTCTCAAAGCCCGATTAACGTCCAACGTCAATTTAATTAAAGTCCAATGGGCTTTTAATTAATTTCTTAAGGCGTGGACTTTTGGTAAACTCGGGTCAAACTGAATAACCAAAATCCAATCCGGGAGTTACCCCATAAGCCTAGAAATCAATTTAGGCCCATTAGGCCCAATTAAACTTTAAAGGTCCATTAGTCACATTTGGGCTTTATGGATGCGGTTTTGGGCCCAATTGGATCCAATCCATTTGGCATAAACCTAACTTGGTACAACCAAGCCCAATTAGCCCAATAACAACATAACAAGCCCAATTCAATTTAAGGCCCAATTAATTAAATCATAAAAGTCCAATTTCATAATCTAAATAATCCTAAAGTGTATAACACAATTAATCACCCAAATCAATATTTCCAAAACATTAATTTATCCAATTAATCATGCTTAATTACATCAATTAGTGTCCAACACATTTTGATCAAAATCAAACCCAAACATGCTTCTTCAATCTCGGCAATCATAGGGAATTTGTGTCCGATTCGGTTTCAATCCAATTAAATCCACAATCGACATTAAATCAACATTCCCAAATCGTTTCAAGTCATCCAATGATCAACGAAACAAAATTACCAAGATTTTAGGGCATACTTGTATTCGGCCAAGCCACAAAATTAGGGGAAATTTGTTCCAAACAATATTTCATCAAATTGATCCAATCAATCATCAATTAAAACACATTTAAGCTAACTAATTCATCCAATTTCATTATACATGTTCAAAATCAATTTTACCTAAATTTTAAGCCCTAATCATTTTCATGCTCAACCTTGCTCTGATACCATTGTTGGTGTTTGCTAAGGTCCCAAGAACATAAACAAGCATGAAACATGTGTGAATACAAATCAACGAAGTTCCAGAATACTCACATCGATCAGTTGAGCGACGCGGAGACGAATAAAAAACTAAAATTCTGCTCGGCAGTGGACTGTCACTGCTCACTGGTTTTTGGCGTCCTCCATGGTTGGTTTTTGAGCTCCTTCGTCAAGCTCCAAGCTTCGTCAAACGATTCACGGCTCATGGGTGGACTTCCCTATCACCTTCGCATATCTCTCGGAGTGCTAGCTCTCTTGATTTTGCCACAAAAATCAAGCACTCTTGCTTCCCTTCATTGTCTCGGCATTGTTCAGAAACCATAAGAATTTTCAGCCCCTTGGGCGTGAAAATGAGAGGAGAGAGGAGGAGAGAAAGTTGTGTGTGTTGTTGAGTCAATTGTGTATCTAATACCAATTTTATTAAAAGTCAAATACCTAAACCAAATAAAGGTAAATAACATTTAATTAATCCAACAACTCACATCAACCATCACACTTGAGTGTCATACACTCAAACATCAACTCACATCAAGTCACATCAATCAATCAATCAATGGTTACATCACTCAAAGTGACATGATTTGACGCTTGATGTGACGCTAGATGCGACTAGCGATTTGACGCTTGATTTGACTTACGTGCCGCATTCGAATTCGAAATGCGAATGCGCTCGCAAATAATCTCGGGTTCGGGTTTGCTAATTTCAAATTAACGAATTTTCCGTTGCGACGTAATTAAATGATTACGCCTGGCGAAGTCACTATTCACGTCGCTAACGAATTAATTCTAAATTAATTCTTTCGCCCGAATTAAAATCTAATTTCAATTCCGCGTCGAAATCTAATTTCGTTTAATATATCAAATATATTAATTAATCGATTAATTCCAAATTAATCGTTATCTTTCTTGAATTGATATTTTATCCCAGATAAAATATCTCCGTAATTAATCCCAGATTAATTTTCTCTCTCATCTAATTAATCCCAAATTAATTAAAAGTGCGAGTCATACGTCATCGGTGAATCTTCGGGAAGCGACCCATGAGATCCCCGGATATGTTGGCAGTAAATTCGGTCATCGGACTATCCGAACACGTAAGTACCTCGTACTACGTTTATACCGATTTACAAGACAAGGTTAGCTTCAAGCAAAGCGCCATGCCTACCCAATTCTCCAGAAATATCCTTACAGTTATAAAGGATCTATATCAGGCGTAGTATACGTAATATTGTGTATGTCGATCCAGTATTGGATGATCACGTTCTAGGCCTGGGGCTGGAATTGATACTGTCTCATATCATTCTCAATCCAGGAACTAATCATAGGGACCTCCTATCATTTATATATCTAAGTGATCTAATCACAAATGATAAGAGTGCAATCTCTTTTGTCACATAGTTAATTTGTACAACAACACTATGATCTGTACAAATAGTGATGCTATGGGTCATAATTGTCCAACAAAAATCGTCAGGATGTTGTAAACATCCTCCAAAAGTTTTCCATTTAAGGAAAGCGATTTTGACGTTCAGCTGCCATATTTCATAAATGAAACATGCAGCATTGGCAAGCATTATCCAAATGGACTTAACAATCGCAACGGGTAAAAGGTTTCATCGTAATCGACACAATGTTGATAACGATACCTTTTCGCTGCAAGCCTAGCTTGGTACGTTGGTATGTTTCCTTCCATGTATGTCTTCCTTGATGACTCATATAGTACCAATAGGCACAATGCCTTCCGGTACAACAACCAGTGTCTAAACTCGGTTGGTATACATGGAATCCATTTCGGACTTCATGGCACTTTGCCATAATAGGGAGTCGATACCTTGTATCACTTCCTCATACGTAGTCAGTTCGTATTCCTCAATAAGATTGACATCTTTACGAGGTGAGATCAGAAACTCATACCTCTCAGGTTGTTTTCTGACTCTCTCTGACTTGCGCGGTTCTTGTGTATTCGAAGATTATTGGTATAGTTTCATCATTGATGAACTATTTATGTTCCATTAAGGACTCGATGCCTTGAACAGTATTACTCTGATTTTTCATCGAGTTTTACTATCCTCCCACTAACCACTGCATATAGGTATTCCTCTTAGGAAAACCGCATGGCGAGCAACAATTACATTGTTCTCTTGTGAGTTGTATAAGTACTATACTTTGGTTTCCCTAGGATAACCAATAATTAGACACTTATCCGATTTGGGTTCTAGTTTGGTATCATCCAAATGTATGCCCAGCATTCCCAAATCTACAGGAATGAGAAAACCTTGTTTCTTTCCTGTTCATATCTAATATGAAATCTCTCTAACAGATTTTTATGGAACCTTATTCAAAATAAGTTTTGAACTGATTATGCGTATCCGTTGAAGGAAATGGTAGCTCAGAGCGACTCATGATTAACCTTATCATGTCCAACAAAATTTGGTTTCTCGGTTCGGACACACCGTCAAATTGACGTGTTCCGGGAATACTCCTCATTGAAAGAATACAATACTCTTTCAAGTATTTGAGAAACTTATTGCTTAAGTATTTTCATCATGGTTTAACCGTTACGGTATAATAGTTTAGCCGGTCTGTCTGTCTACTTCGTGTCGAAACTCATTGAAAGTTTCTAATCCGTGTTTCACAAGAAACACATAACCATAACGCAATGCCACATCCATAAAGGTTACGAAGTATTCATATCCACCTCTAGCCTAGCTAGATATGGGCCCACTTACGTCACTATGAACGAGGGCTAACAGATTGGTGGCACTTGTACTTTTACCAAGTAAAAGGTGTTTTAGGCACTTTGCCCAATAAACTAGATTCGTAGACATTATTCGAATAGAATCAAATCCGTCCTAGTATTTACTCTTCAAAAGTGTGGATATACGAGTCTTGTTAATTGTGTCCCAGACAACAATGCCACTTATAAGTCTCAACTGATTAATTCAGTTTGAGCTAATTGTTTGTCATGTTATACGTTTGAGATTTATTTATATTCAAAATATAAATACTGTTATTCACATCTAATGTGTTTATCTCAATATCATCTTTATAAAATAAAACACTTTAGTGTTCTAGAATATAAAGGTATACCCGTAACGGGTTAAACCCTGATATAGAGATAATGTTTCTAGTCAAAATAGTTACATTCTAACAGTTTCCTAATTTAAGTACACACCCTAAGGGTAGTTCCTAAACTTATGTATCTACGGTTAAAACAGCGACTCTCGTCCCGTTTCCAATTCACAGATAAATCTCAACTGAAGTCAGTATCCTGCTTACCAGCAGATTTTGCACATTAATGCATATTTATGTACCACATCCATTATCTAAAATCCAATTTTAATACTAGTAGCGAATATGTTTATAACAAACATATTTGAAGCCGGAGCCTTGCACCTTCTTTAATTCCTTCATGTCTTCCTTGTCCATACGGCAGTCACGCTTCAGTGACCCCGTTTGCCATAGTTTAGGCAGATATCTTGGGATATGTCATTTTTCTTCCCAGAAGATTATAATGATTTTGCCTTTGCCCATTTTCCACACCCCATAAGCCTTTAGCCAAGCTTTGGCCAACTGAGATGTCGAAGTAAGATGCACCTTGCGCTTCTTGCCCTATTGCAAACTTTGGCTTTGTCTCATTGAGTATAGCCATTAACTCTCCAAGAGTTTTCTATTGCAATTAGTTCTTCTAAGATCTTAGGATAGATCTATGAAGATCCTTCAATTTCAATATCATACTATAAGGATCTAATCCTTAGTTCTGACTAAGAAATTAATGAGTCTTTGCGGCAAGCATAATGGATTAAGCACTAAAGTTATCATCACATAAATATTCCAAATATCATGTTCTACTATTTGCTCACCTCCGGGATTAGGCTCGAGATGTCACTATATCAAATAAAGTAACTTCTCGGTTACCAGGACTATCCTGAGATTTTATTCCCAATTTGAAAATTAAAGTCATTTAAATACATTTTTCACCCAGGATTATGTTTTAAACACTAATCTTTCATTTATCTTGATTCCAATAGTCCAACTATCGAATCAACGATTTTAGGTACTATTGATTATAATGATTACCATAGTCTAACTATATAATCAACTATAATTTAATTGGTTAAATTCAATTATATTGATTACTATAATCCAATTATAAAATCAACTATTAATTGAAATGGTTAATTCAAATATATTGATTACTATAATCCAATTATATAATCAACTATAAATGAAATAGTTTGAATACAGTACAACTGTTTAATTTAAAACAACGTTTTAATATTAGTCTAACTAATATATATTAATTATTTGACGAAAAATTTGAAATGAGCGCGTATTGCAAGTAACTAAACGAATATTGCAAATTTAATACTTGCCTCCCACTATTTTTCGGCGAGCCTCTAACCTTCTGTGGAGTACTCGGGAAACCTTGTTTCCTATTGGGCTAGGATCCCGTTAAATAACACACAATCTTGACTTTGGCCAACAAATTGTATGATAATTAACTAGGTAGATCTCTAAAATCAATTGGATCCCATCCAATTCCTAGATCCAGTAGGTGGACATCCAAGTCCGAAACATATATCTTATATATGCCAATATCCAATATATTCCCTAACCTTTTTCCTCTGAATCAACTAAGCCTTGGCTTTGGCACAACAAACTCAGTGATCCCAGTTAAGTGGAACACATTGACTATGGAAAGCTTCGTAATCAATGTCGATGGACAAGAATTGATCTTGACTTTGGCCAACAAATCACAACTTGGACAAGACACCGATATGGAACAAAGCCTTCATGATTCAAACACATCCGCGACGGACAAAGGTCTTGACTTTGGCCAACAAACCAGTGCCAGTCTTGGATCTTAAGTAAGAATCACTCAATGGAATGAAAAACGCTTAATATGTATTGAGGGTTTTTCGCGTAATTGGCAACCAATTAATTATCTTTGTTAAGGTTTTATCATCATACACCCTTAAACATGCATTCTAAACACATAATAAGGCGCGTATAAATAAAATAATAATGATATACGGATGGATACTTAAACACATTGTTCCTAGAACAAATCTCTTCATTTCCTCTCTCCCGCTAGCACAAGTATTACTTCTACCCGATTACATAACACTTCTAAAGAAACCTCATTTACATTGACGGGAATAGGTGAGAAGAGAAATACACAGAGTCAAGAGGTAATAGGCTGGACACGCAGGTCCAATTAATAAATTCTAAATTTATTACAACAATTTCCAAAATTGCCCTCACCCATCTAATATCCATCCGATATGCATTATTCATACATCGCATCCATGTATTCACACAAGCATGTTATCAATCAATCTAATCCAATTAATTAATCTGAAAATTAATGACCATCCAATGTTCAAACAACGATTTGATTTTGCGCGAGTCAAACTCATTTTAAGAATAAGTACTGAAAGTACGAATTCACGAATTATATTAAACTACAACATTAAATCCAATTTAATTTGTATTTAATACTAATTCATTATTTAATTCTAAATTGAATATTTACAGTTTTTAATGTGCCTTTACGACTTAGATTCTAAATCTAATCGTTTCGGGTCTCAAAGCCCGATTAACATCCAATGTTAATTTGATTAAAGTCCAATGGGCTTTTAATTAATTTCATAAGGCATGAACTTTTGGTCAATATGGGTCAAACCCAAATACCAAAGCCCATTTAAGGAATCACCCTTATTTGCCAAGAAACCAATTTAGGCCCATTAGGCCCAATTAAAACATTAAAGGTCCATTAGTCATATTTGGACTTTGGGCCCAATTGGATCCAACCAATTAGCCTAAACCAAACTTGACCCAACCAAGCCCATTAAGCCAAATTACAACTTTACAAGCCCAATTCCAAATTTGGCCCAATTAATTAAATTACCAAAATTCCAAATTTCATAATTTAATTAACCTAAAGTGTATGCCATAATTAATTAACTAAATTAACATTTCCAAAACACTAATTTACTCAATTAATTATTCTCATTATCATCAACACATGTCCAACACATTTGAATCAAAAAATCATATCAATTTACATGCTTATAGTCACGGCAGTGGTAGGGATTTCTTTGTCCGATTCGGTTTTAATCCAATTAAATCCTAAATCAACATTACCCAAGTGATTTCAACTCATCCAATGATTAAAAACACAAAAATCACCATGACATTTTAGGGCATCAAGATTCGGCCAAGCCTAAATTTTGGGGAAAAAATTGATCCAATCCATTTTTCACAAAATTGATCACAAACAACTCCAAGTCATCCATTTACAAGCATGCTCAAACAAGTAATTTCACTCAAACATGCTTAAATCCAATTTACCCAAATTTTACCCTAATCAAATTTCATGCTCAAAATGGCTCAAGATACCATTGTTGGGTTTCTAGGTTAGTCCCAAGGATCAATTCAAGCAAAGAAATATGTGTGAATACTCAAAGAAGAATGGCGGAATCATACTTACATTGATCGGATTATGCGATGCGAGGAACAACAAAAACTTCTTGGCTCCTTGAGCTCTCGGCAATAGCCCAAAATTGTGCTCCTCCATTTTCGGTCATGTCCTCCATTGATGCTCCAAGCTCCAAGCTTTGCAAATGGTGATTCCATGCTCACAAGTTGGTTTCCCTATCACCTTCGGATGACCCTTCATGTGCTAGCAATGGAAAAATTGCCACAATCTTTCCTTGTTCTTCTTCTATGTCTCGGCCAAGCAAGAAATGAGAAGAAAAATGGCATCAAAATCCGAATGGGAGAAAAGGGAAATTTTGGCTCCAAAACCGTGTGAGTGATCAAGAGAGAGAGAGAGAAATTTTGTTGTGTATATGGTTTTAATTTTCCAAAAATCAAATACCAAAAACAATTACCAATTATCCAATAAAGGTACAAGACTTAAAGTCTTCAACCACCTCCATCAATCAATAGTGACATGTTGTCAATCACTCAAAGTGACTAGACATCACATCAATCAAAGTGACTAATGATTTGACGATTGGTGTGACTTGTGGGCCGCACTTGAATTCGAAATACGAGTGCGCCCGCAAACACTCCCGGGCTCAGGTTCCCTAATTCCGAATTAACGAATTTTCCGTTTTGACGTAATTAAATCAAATTTAATTAAATAATTGTGCCTAGCAAAATTACTATTCACGTCGCTAACGAATTAATTCTAAATTAACTCGTTCGCCCGAATTAAAATCTAATTTTAATTCCGCGTCGAAATCCAATTTCGTATAATATATCGAATATATTATTTTATCGATTAATTCCAAATTAACCGTTCTCTCTCTTTAAATGATATTTTATCCCAGATAAAATATCTCCGCAATTAATCCTAGATTAATATTCTCTCTCATCTAATTAATCACAGATTAATAAAGTGCGAGTCATACGTCATCGGTGAATCTTCGGGAAGCGACCCATGAGATCCTCGGATATGTTGGTAGTAAATCCGGTCGTCGGACTATCCGAACACGTACGTACCTAGTACTACGTTTTTACCGATTTACAAGACATGGTTGGCTTCTAGCAAAGCACCGTGCCTACCGAATTCTCCAAAAATATTCTTACTGGAATATGTGAT
Source organism: Zanthoxylum bungeanum (assembly GCA_019454045.1). NCBI lineage: Eukaryota > Viridiplantae > Streptophyta > Magnoliopsida > Sapindales > Rutaceae > Zanthoxylum > Zanthoxylum bungeanum. Next base: position 72,663 of record SKCR01023792.1, read on the forward strand.
CTATATCAGGCGTAGTATACGTAGTAAAAGGTCTCTTGGTCATTTTTCCTTCTAAACAGGATTCGCAGACTGGTAAAGTTCTGAACTTTAACTGGTTTAAGGCTCCGTTCTTTATCAATATGTCTATCCGGTCAAGGTTGATATAACCAAGTCTAAGATGCTAAAGATATGTGTCATCGTGAGAAATATTTGGCCGTTTAGTTTTAGGTTTCTCAACTTTAAACATTTCAGCCTTGAGCATTGACCTATGTGTTAACGGTATTAACACATATAAGTTATTTTCTGAGTTTCCTATGCATATGGTCAATCCATTCCTACCAATAATAACTAAATTGCTATTAAAAGAAACTGAATAACCATCATCCAAAAGTTTAGAAATAGAAATCAAATTCCTGTGAAATTCAGGAATTAATAACAAATCGTTCAAATTTAAATAACTATTATTTGTGAAATTTAAAATGGAAACTCCCACTGCTCTTGCTGAAACGACATCCCTTGTCCCGACCCTCATGGTGTAGTCACTTTCAGCAAGGTCCCTTCATGAATCATGTAGCTGCAAAGAAGAACAAACATGGTTAGTGGCTCCGGAGTCAACAATCCAGGCGGATTTATCATCCTCCACTAATAGAGATTTGATAACGAGTAAATCATATTTACCTATTTCTTTTTTCTCCTTCATCTCAGTAAGGTATTTAGGGAAATTCCTTTTCCAATACCCATTCTTGTTGCAGTGGAAACATTTTCCCTTGGGCTTGGAATCCTTGGAGCCTTTCTTATTATTCTTCTTCTTTATGGGCTTTGCCTTAGCCTTCCCAATGCTATTCTTCTTTATATTTGTAGATTTAAAAGACTCGGAAACATTTGCCTCAGCACCGGACTTACGAGGATCCACAAGCAATGACTCGTAATGGGTGAGCTCATTAAGCAGTTGGGTCAAAGTAAAAGTCAACTTGTTAATAACATAGTTGCTTTTAAACTACAGGAAACTCTTCGGAAGAGTTTCCATAATCATGGTCACCTGGCTACGCTTGTCAATACGAGCTTCATGGGTTTTAGTAGTGTTGAGATAGGTCATCATCTTCAAGATGTGCTCTCGGACTGATGTCATATCCTTCATCCTAGCAGTCATCGTTGAGACCATGGCCTCATGACATTGACGCTCCGAAAGCTTCCCAAACATGCCCTGCAATAACTCCATCATCTGAGATGCTAAAGCCATAGGTTCATGCTTTGCAGCAAGAACCTCAGACATCTCTGCTAGCAAGTAGCAACAGACTTTCTCATTCGCTGCGACGCATTTCTTGTAGGTATCGCGCACATCTTGGCCAACATTTCTGGCCGGCTCGGGATGACTCTCCTCCGTCAGGACAAACTTCAGGTCTTCGCAGACCAGGATATCGTTCATGTTACTTTTCCAATTAACATAATTTATGTCCCGTTAATTTATCGTTTGAGAGTATGAAAATAATTGGTGAAACCATGGCTGAAAAATAAAATAAACATGCATTTAAAATTCATTCATCGCATATCAAAATTATCAAACAATTTTGGCATAAAATTAAACATGATGTATGAACCATGAATAACGAATTAGAAACCTAACAGAATTACTATGCCACATAAATCTATCATCCCACAAGTAAGTGCCGTCGTAGGGTAGGTCAAGTACTTGCGTGATAGATCGAGACAATCTTAGTCGATTAATATATGCGGGAATAACTCTTATTCTTATATTAAACAACTACTGTTTCATTTGATCAAGGAATTTTATTAACAGTTAATTATTCCTTTGTGAGTGTGACCCGCCGTTTCGAGATTCTTGGACTAAATGAGTGAAGTGCCGCCGTAGGGTAGGTAAGTTCACAAGATACATCTAGAATCCCTATCCTCTCGAAATCCAAACCTGATATTGACCCAAAATGGACACCATCCGTAGGGGCACGAAAACAAAGCCGTCTCGAGGCGCCTTTTGAATCTCATATTTTCGAACTAACAATAGAGATCGCGGGATATACTGTCGTATATCCCTATCCCACTCACTATTTTAAAATTAAGGTTTCTATTTATAAAATATCTATTATTTTAATTTAACTAGTGTGAATAAATTTATGGCGGCTAAATCATAATTTTTATTAACACTAGTTCAACATTAGTGACCTAACCAATTTTAACTCTTAAAATTTATATCCCTAATTTTCATTAGTCTCTACTAATACTATTACTCAATTAAACCAATTTAATTAGAGTTGTATTAGTGACCTATTATATTTTAACTCTTAAAATATTAGAACACTAATAGGTTTAAAAATTTTAGAATCCTAAAAAGGTCAAGATTTGTATTAAACTATTTAATTAATCTTAGTGCGTTATAAAATCCAATGGTACATGGAATTGTATCCCGAATGCATACCATATTACCGTCCATTAATTTAAATAATTTAAATCACATAAAATCATATTTCATGTCTATAATGATAATGCATCTAAAACATGTTACGGCATGTAAAATGCAAGAGTAGGCACCATAAGCTATATGACATGTTATTCAACAATTCGAAATAAACATACATATAACATAAAAAAATTTTACATTGACCGGGCACTTATTTTTCCTATACTAATCTAATTAGTACATCAAATTTACCAAGGCATCCATTGGTCTTCAAATCCCCCTTCAAGGTGGTGTTGGCACCTTTTGCGACTTCGGTGCTCCAAATTACAATAACTGAAATTTTACATTGGAAAATAAAAATTACAATAATTGTAAACAATGGCCTTATGACCTTACATCCCAAAATCAAAACCAACTAAAAATATAAGAGCCGGAAAAATTTACGGCCAATACATAATCCATTCATCACATAAAATAATAAAAACATTCATCATATTAATATTATTTTCTGCCCACTCATCTAAACATGCATATCATATTTATAACTCATATAAATATATAAAAAATAGAAACTTTAAATGAAAAAAAAAAAAAGGGTTAAGAACACTTTTCAACCTCGCTCTGATACCAATTGTAGGAAACACTTTCCTCGGGCAGCGAAAACATCTTAGGCACACGGATCAGAATTGAAAATTTTTTCTGCCATTCTCCTCTGAATGTCGAATGGAACCAACAGTACCACTGAAATTTTGCTACTGTTTTAAGCCAAATTTCAGCCTCGAAACAGCCCCCGAACAGCAGCACAAAACTGGATTGTTTTAGCATCTGAAATGCGCCCAACACACTCCTGAACATCCCCTGAAATTGCATTGACAGTGGCTGTGTTTTAGTTCTGATTTTTTTCACATGAAAACAACCCCAACACAGCCCCAAAGCACCACTAAATGTTCCCTAAAAATTATGGATTAAAACGAAATCAAACCGGGTTCCGTTTCACCAACCAAAGGGGCGGTAGTGAGCAATATTTATCCTCACTGCCAAGAACAAGAAAATAAGATGAAGATGAAATAAAGTTCGACACCACAATGTCTTTCGTGCTATGTCTCGTTACCAACGAATACTTGTGTGGGCAAGACTAACAAAATAATCTCTAACGGTTTAGGGATTAAGTCACACAAATAACTTTTGTTTTTGATTTTAATTTTAATTTTGTTCTTGTTTTTCTTTCTCAACAATAGAGAGGATTTGGAAGAAGAACAAAGGTGGCTAGGGTTAGAATGAGAGGCTTAGCCAAAAGAAAAATCATATTTTCCTTTTTTGTAACATCCCGCCTAAGCCAAGATGCTACCGGCAAGAGACAGGCAAATCCTGACTCCATAAGCCTCTGACTCTGCCGAAATTCCGGAATGACCTCTGCTAAAAACGAGCAACCTGGATCAAGTCTAGCTCCTCTAAACAACCTATTGGGCCCGACACTAATAATATACACCAAATCAATAAACTCAAGACATAATAATTGGGCTCCGTGCCCGAAAATACGTATAAACAAAAACTTTTACAAACTTTAAACTTATACAATAAAACTTATAAACAACTCAATTACTTTACAAATAAACTCATAAACAACTTGACTCTTATACTCCCAAGACCTGGTGACTGGCTGACTGCAACGCTGCTATCCGGCTCCTCAAGATCTGGTATCTGTGGTCGATCGATCGGATCACCAACCTGCAAAACTCACAACATTTGCTTTCGCTGCGCCACTCTGATATCTTATTTCTTTCCTAATTAATCCTCTACTAGTTCCAATTCAGACTCTTACTATAGTTATCTTTCTTTTAACACATTGAAATATCATCAAATCGGATCTAAATATAATATTCTTTCTATTGCACAACCACCAAACTAATACTAACCGTACAAACTTGAATATAAAATCTTATAATCATGAACTAGTGTTTTACAACCTGTTCCTTCCATATAAGCATACAATGCACACATACATCAATCAATACTCATAGATATAATCATGCTATCATTCATTAATGTCCACTTTATGCGTCACAAATGTTAACCAGAATGTATGATTTAAATGCATGACTTTTATAAGCTATGCAGTACTTTAATCATCCCATGCTTTTATGAAATACGTCTTGAAAATCTTTTCTGAAAACTGCTTTCTAAACTCTTTATGAAATCTGTCTTTCTGAAATACTATTTTCTAAAAACTGTTTCTGAAAACTGTTCATCTGAAAACTGTTTCTGAAAACTGAAGTCTTTATCTGAAATCTGTATTTCTGAAAACTGAAATCTGTATCTGAAAATTGAAAACTTTCTCTGAGTTCTGTGTCTCTGTCTGAAAAACTGGACGTATAAGGGCGTTACGTATCGCCATCCCCCCATACGCCTATCTGGAGGCAGAAGTGCAAAACCATGACTTTGGGGCATTACGTATCGCCGTCCCCCAAAGCATGCCACTACTGTCTCATATTTGGTGGTCTTGGGGCGTTACGTATCGCCGTCCCCCAAGCCACAATCTGGAGCTGGGGGTGCGTATCTATGCTACCACCCAAACTCAAAATCTGGGGTCTAGGGGCGTTACGTATCGCCGTCCCCCTAGCCCGTCTGGAGGATCTGAGACCGTCCCCTCAGTCCTCAACATGTGCACATGTCTCTGAATCCGTCAATTCCAAGGTATCCGTCAATTCCAACTGAATCTCAAGTTACATACTGGGGTGAGTTTTTACCTCATGCCCCGAAAAATATAAGAATCATGCTTAAAACGCACAATTGTATGAAGACATTTTCTAAAATATAATTCTTTCAAAGGAAAACATTGAGATTTTTCTCGAAAAGACCATTTGAATTTCTAAAACCATTTTTAGCTTTAACTTAGTTTCTGAACATGATAAATGCATATTCTTTTCTTATGTTTTCACTTAGCTTACCCTGTTTTCTTGAATGTTTAACTACATATAGTCATACTGAGATTCTCAATATTAATAAACTACTTATTCACTCTCTCGCATAGACATATCTTTAATAACCACACAGCATATAAATAAATAATTATATACATCCCATATCAATACTCATGTACAAATATATATGTATCTACTTATGTAATAGCTCTTCATCGCATACCTTCACAAATGCTAACACATTTGTCCATACTAAAATATATGCATACATATCTGTGAGTTTACATATATATTTATCTTTTATCATTTTACATAACCTTCTACATTAACACTACTAAAGTTTGCTTCTATAAGCACTAATCACTGATTTACTGTTTACCATCTTTCTTTTATATACTATACCACTATAATAGTCAACATCTATATCCGATTTTGGATTTCAAATTGATATCAACCCATTCTTCATAATCGAACTCATATATCCATACTAACATTTAGTTTCTTTATACATTCCTTAAATATCTTATATTTTTCACTGTTATATTAACTAATTCTTAAGCTCACTTTCCAAATCTCAATTCCGGAATCAAACTTCAATTCCACATATATATATTAAACCAGATTTCAATTATATTTAGAAATATAATTATATATATATATCTATCCATCCCAATAACCTAGGGTGTTATAACCACAATCCCCAATTAAAAGAAAACTTCTGGTATCGCCTCTTGTTTACTTCTTTATCTATTTTATTCCAACAGTTCTAGATGTCTTACTCTATCATCAATTTATCATATCGACCCAGTTTCTTTTCTAACCTAACTTTGCCAAAACCATCAGCTATTACAAGTCATTATTGTTTTGCTTCAATAAATTAATCTATTAAAGAAATCTTTTAAAATAAAATCAGCCATAAATAGCATATACTTTAACATATAATGTACTTATCATTATGGACCAAAACATTTATATTAAACATCAATGTTATTAAATATAAAAGTGAATAAAATTGTTAAAACCGCCCACTTATTTACCCCACCATAATATAGCTTAATAGTTCATCACTTCAATAAAATCTCTACACTCTTAAAGGCCTTACCGCCTGCCCATACCACCATCACCAAAACAGAATCAGATTCCCTTCACCCCCCTCTATTTTCGGTCATAGTTATAATTTGGGTAAAACTATCTATTTTCATTACTCAAAGCTTAAATCACACCATTTATCATGAAATACATAAATGTCAGCCCTAGCAAACTAAATCAACCCAATTTCAACCATTAGAGTCTAGGTTTCATAAAAATTCTGATATTAAAGGCTGCGAACTTTGTTCACAATCTAAAGTTACTATCAAATTTCTATCTCAATCCAAGTCTAATTAGCAAAAGAATGAATTAAATTCAAGGAAATCCTGGTCATAGCCTACTTACCCATTTGCATCCCTCACGGTTTCCTCCTCTCTTTTGTTCTCTACTGTTCACGCTTCGAATACTCTTCTTTCTCTGCCTTATTCGATTCTTCTACTATTCTTCTTCCCCATTTTCTCATCATTCTCTCTCAGCTTTTCTATTTTCGGTCTGCCTCAATTCTTTCTTCTTTCTCAGCTTCATTGTTTTTCTATTCTCTTTCCCTTCGCCCAGCTTTTGTTCTCTCTTTTCTTCTTTGTGTGCGTGATTTTTTTGTCTCCCCCTGTGTTGTGTGGCTGTGCGTGAGTATCTCACTTAGTGGGGTGAGTATGTTGTTTATATATATTTATTTAATACATATCCTAGAAATTTCTAGTTTTTATTTATTATTTTAAGCATATAGAAATATCTAGATATATATTTATGTATATAAATATTAGTTAATTACCAATTTAATCCTTCAAATTTTAACTTGATCAAAACTCATAATTAATTCCTTAATAAAGTCCCCATTTTCTGAAAAAAAAAAAAAAAACCTTGCACTCGGACGAAACCTTATGCGAGAAAATAAAAATTAACGCAATACGCTAAAATAACCCGGGTCGTTACATTTTTATACTTAAGGTTTAATTTTACAAAATAAAACATAACCTTTCCTATTTCTCCATGTGTGAAATTCGGCCAAGGGGTATATTTTTCTATAATTTTGTAACATCTAATATTACATAATCATCATGCTAATGATAATTTAAAATTCCTCTTTAAGAGTTGTAACATCCAATTTAAGATGTTTATTTTCCAAAAACTCTTCCCCACATTTTCCTTTGAAATTCGGCCAACACTAGGAATACTAGATAATTTTGTAACATTAAGTATTTAATTCCATAATTAAAATATATGTTACAAAATCAAAGAGTTACTACCTTTCATAAAGGTGTAATTTTCAAATTCAATTCAAAGGGTTCCCAAAACCCAAATTTGGAATTAAAATATTAGCCTTCATTCAAATTATATTAAATATAATTTAATAATAAATAATAAACAATTATCATATAATTATTTATTATATAAACAATATATTAACTTTTAATATATAGTTGTAAGTGTGACAAAATAATATTATTAATCATATTAATAATATTTATACATATGTGAGTATACAATTGGACTATCTAATTATAATAAATCCGCTATAGTAAATCGAGCTAGCACGGGGACCAAATGGACATTCGGTTCCGAGCTCCAATAATCTCAAAATATTAATTAAGCTCTTAATTAAATATTCTGAATTATTAACTCCGGGTTATTTCCCTAAAAACTCGAAGCTACACTCTCGTAGCCGCAGATGATATATTAAGCCGAACCAAGTCGGTGTCCATCGATATAGTCATTGCATATAGATTAACCATTAATGAGTATCTTGTAATTAGAGTCGGGTCATAATGTCCATAATTCCCCTCTAATTATTTTTACCTTAAGTACCATTGATTCTCTAATGAATGATTTATTCATAACGATTATGAATTTTAATCTTTCTATTCTTAATAGAAATACTTGAGTGCTCAAATCGTTCAAGCACCGAATCAACCCTTAAGAAAGATACTCTTCTACTTCTCGTAAGAAGGAGTGATCTCCATGTCTATGTAAAACGTTCACAGCTACACAAAAGACCATGCCCCCAAAGTACGTAGCTATTGGTCGGGACTGCTACACCAACCTCACCTTTGTAAATCAAAGGACATAGCGTGCCACGCAGGAGTTCGTAGTACACTCAAGATTAAGATTAATCCATATATGACCATCTAGTAGATCGAAATGGCTTTTTTTGTTTAACGGATATTAAAATAATGTCATTTCCATCTGGGTCCATTCCTATATGATCACATCATACAAGGTACCTTCATTCTCATGTCTCTACATGGACGATCTCGGATCAAGGTCGCAATACAAATATAGAATGGACCGCAGCTATAGATAAACCATAAACAAAATATCTGCTTTGTTTGCTCTCTGTGGACTATTTAAGAGTACTAACTTCATACTTAAATCCTCTTGTGTATGACACTCATACATTAAGTCTGAAGGTACATAAGTGTAGGACACAGAAATCGGCGACGCTGTTCTAGGTTCGCGACCTAGTCGGGAGTACGGAGTAGCCCACAAGGGAACTAAACCGGAGAAATAACATGGAGTCGCCACCCAGTGTGAACTGGGAAAATGATTTAAGGCCACACTCACCCCTCGCAAGGGAAGACCTCAAACCGTTGGGTTCGGAATGGTCCCTTACTTATGCCACTTGTAATGAACGGATTTATGTGATAATATAACTGAGTCTACGCAACATACATACGCAAGAATAACCTACATCTAAGTTCGCATACAACCTATATCTAAGTTTGCATATAACATATATCTAAGTTTGCATACATAAAAGTAAAACCTATATCTAAGTTTGCATGCATAAAAGTAAGTCGACATAACGGCAAGCACAAAATCTCATGAACGTTTCCTCAAGCGGTACATAGAGTTGTATCCCAAGTACAGACCGCACTACCGTCAATTCGGATTCGGCTACAGAATTTACGTCTGGGTTTCCATCTGATATACCACGAGAGGCAACATGCAATCATTAACCCAATGTTGACATACATGAAATATGATAATGCATATAATAATGAATAACCGAAGAGACGAATAATAAACTAAAATGCGAAATAATGAAGAAAGATAAATAACACAAAATAAATGCGGAATAATAAAGTAATTAAATGTGAATTAATAAAAGACTAATAATACGAAATAAATACGGAATAATAAATATGTGACCAAAGAACTTGGCCATTTTCAATATAGGACTTCACATACCCGGTTGGACGTATTCCACGTCAAACCAAGCATGTCGTGTTTGGGATAACAAAATAAAATATAACAAAGGGTGCCCTCAGGTCTTACCTTTTAAGTTACTTCCCGGGAGTGCGTTGGGACGTCGCCGGAAGGGTTAACACTTCATTTTTTTTCTGGCTTTCTGGTTCACAGTTTCACTCACAATTTCACTACTTCATCCGCGCTTTCCTTCACTATTTTTTCTACTTTTTTTCCTTGCTGTTTCGCTCACTGTTTTGAGGTTGTTCAGGGGGTTGTTTTGGACTATTTTGGGGTTGTTTCGGGGACTATTTTGGAGGTTGTTTTGGGGACAGTTTCAGGGACTATTTTTGGGCTGGTTTGGATGGTTTTTGGTCTCGGCTTATGGAACAGTTTGCTTATTGTTTTGTTATCGGTTTAGGGTTTAATTTGTGACAGTGAAGGGGTCGGTTCACGTGGCCTTTCTCTTGTGCTGTGTGTCGGTGGGGGCTGCCTTTTATTGATGTGTGTTTGTTTGGTCGATGTGGGACTCTTTGTGTTGGGTGATTTGTGGTCGTGAATAAAGGGGGTGGCCATGTTTGATTCTTGCTGGCGTGAATGAGGGTTGAAGGGCTGCTTTCACGTGGCTTGAGTGTGACTTGGCTTTGTCGGTTTGTTGAATTTTCGGTTGAGTCGGTTGAGGGCAGTTGATGGCTAGTGAGGGGCTGCGTTGCCGAGAGTTTGGTGAAGGTTGCTATGTGTCACGGGCCAACTTTTTCCTTAACGGAAAAAGGGCTCGTACGGCACTTACCACAGTCCCGTCCCGTGTAAGTCAGCTTACCTCCAACCTCCACACCCAAATCCTCATTGTTGGGGAGGGAACAGACCCGTAATTTTATTGATTTATGAAAGCTCACAAGCTATCTCAATGCATACTCTTGCGGGCCCATTCAACACTGGGACCCGGCACTCGAATAGCACAACCGGATATAAAATATGGCATTTTCCCGCCAACTCAATCTCGACAATCCATCATTGTCCCAACGTTGTCTAAGGGCGAGAGAGTTCACGGCTAAAGCCCCAAGACCACCGAAGCCCCCTTGGCCCTTCCCAAGGTTCACCTAGGCTTCCCCCTAAGGAGGTTTTAAAGACATTGCACATGTCTCACCAGTATACACACCTAGCGCTTGAGTTGTCACACCCCCCTCTAAAATCTATCTTAAGAGGAGTTTTCAGGAACTCTTCCGGGCATTCAGTAAGCCACCATATAAGCGACTTTGGGTTAAAATCTCGTCCCTAAACGAGCTCGTCTTGATGGGTTTCCACAACACCCCCACTTTAGCGGAAAAGACCCAAAAGTGGGCCTACTGCCAAAATCTCCTGACAAATCTCAGAATCCAACTCTGGGGCTGATATTTTCCCAGTACAAGTGACCATAATATTCACTTTGGAACTTGGTCCCACTCGATTCGACACCCCGGGTCGTTAGCTCCTTCACAATGCACCAAATTAGGCTAACGACTAGCGGCAAGCTAGCATATCTCAAAATCTCCCGTCAAACTTCAGAACGGGACCCCACGGGTGAGAACTGCCCAGTACATCCACCCCTAAGAGTTACTTAGGGCTTGGAGCAAGCTTAATCCGGCATTCCGAAATATAGGCTCCTTCACAACGCTGCACAACTAGGCCAGCTCCTAGCGGCAAGCGAGCACGTTTCTAAATCTCCAGGCAAACTTTCGAATAAGGCCTCACGGATGGAAACTCACAAGTACAAGGGTACATGAAGGGTACATATAACCCTTAACGACCTTAAACCGATGTCCCGAAACATGAGCTCCTTTGTAAAGTGACTGCACGTCCTAGTCTGATCCTAGGACCGTGACACTCTCCCCCACTTCATTCATCATCGTCCTCGACGATGGCATCACTTGAGGGTTAAGATTGTAACATCCTCCCCCACTTCATCCATTGTCGTCCGCGACGATGGCACGACTTGAGGGTTAGGATTGTAACATCCTCTCCCACTTCATCCATCGTCGTCCTCAACGATGTCTCAAGTTGTATCTGTCACAAATCTCTTTCGATCCTGGGACCTGTGGGTTATGGGCTCACAAGGAAGACATTGAAACCACATTCATATGTCAATGAATGGAATCACATGTCTATGTTAGCCACATTATCCAATGCTATATCGAAATGGGCACACAATATCCAAACACAACAACATCATATACGATTTTCGTACATAGGTCTTGGTTTCTGATATAATGGCTCAACTTCGGCACTAAGCACAGGTTTACCATTTTTGACGAAATCTCCAACTTCTGTAACTTACCACAATATGGGTTTGATATTTTCTCCATACATGTTTGGGAACTCTTTTATTCTCGTACATGTTAGGATTATCAATTCCACACATTGTTCACATCTTCTTGGAATCCCCATCGTAACGCACACAGTGAAGACATTGCAATGTCATTTATCTCAACGAATGAAATTACATGTCCACATTTGTAACATCATGCAACTTTATAAAGAATTGGGCACATAATATCTAAACACAAAACATCATATACACTCCCGTACATGAGTCTTTGTTTTGACATAATGGCTCAACTCTGCCACTAGGCACAAGTTCCCGCATATGGTTGGATTATCAACCCAACACACAATTCGTACAGCTTCTAGGAATCCCCATCATTACCTGTGGAACAACTCCACACACGTGATTGTGTATTAGTTTTCGTGTCCAGTCTCAGTCACAACTCCATACAAACTCTCGTGCATGAGTGTTTCTGATTTCGGGCACTACTTTCTACACGCTCTTGTATGCGAGTTTTCAATTCCGATTCAGTAACTTCTTACAAAAAAGCTCCATAAACTTAAACGTGAATGAGTTTTGATAAAAACAAAGGGTTTTTGTTCATTTTGATTATGAATAGATCGGTTGTTCACTTCACCCTGGCCCCCTGCCTACCTGTTATTCAAGGCGCTCGGCGTAGCACATCGGGTTTCCCGAAGATGAACACACACCCGATCCACAATTAGCTTATGGTGGAGCTAATTTCCCACTAGTCCCCTCTTGGACACAGACAGTTGCTCTCATATCATTAGCAACTATCTCATTCTCACACTCAACTCGGGGTCACTTGCTCTCTCATGAGCTTCTCAATTGTCTCGATACTCAACTGTCGCAGATAGAATTGTTTCCAACTTCTATCATTCCCACGACCACTCTTGGTCTTCTCACCTTAGTACTCTTAGGCACCAAGCCAACTCGTACTATTTTCTCGGGTGTTTTCCACCCCACTTTTGGCACTCTAGCCAATTCTACCCTGATTCACAGGGTCATTTCACGAAACTTTGTTCGAGGTAAGACCACTTCCCTGAAGTAATCACCATTCTTAAACTCACTCCAAAGCCAAAGTCACATATCTGGCCTATCACCCGTGTAACTCGTACATACATTCTCATTTCGACTACTCGTAGTCGCATTATGTCACATGCATTCTCCAAAATGCAAGCATCTCGGCCCTTCCGGGACCACACTCACATCTCTCGCAATTTCAATTTTCATGCAACCCTTGTGCAACTCATTGCACCTCCAACTCGTAAGGCACTCTACCTTTACGAGTAACTCGTTATGTTACCAAGATAATTCAACCTTGGTCTCCCACACAATCATTACATAACCAACACAATGGTTATCACATTCCATAAGGATCTTTTGGAGATACCTGACTCATTTCAGGCTCACTCCCCCACTTTTACTTTGGCCTACCTCAAGCCATCACACTTTCGTTGGCATCCCCACTCACGGGAATCCACACAACTCGTTACTCGTAGCTCTGAGTTGAGGGCATTCCCACTATAGAGAATCCACACAACTCGTTACTCGTAGCTTTAAGCTAATGGCATTCCTAATCACAGGAATCCAAACAACTTGTTGCTCATAGCCTTACGAAGGCTTCATTCCTCAAGACATTCTCAAACTACTCACACGGAGTATCGGGTTTTCACCCGGTTCCTGTCATTGCCTCACACAAGAGGGCTTACTCATCTCAACTCTCTATCACGTTCTGGCACTCAACTGCCATGGGAAAAGGGTTACACGCCCCTTTTTGGACCCCATACAACTTCGACCAACCCCGCATTGGGTTCTCCTGTACACGTATACTCTTGCCAATATCACATCGGCACTCTCGTGATGCTTCTCGTACATCCCAAATATGCCTCACACCTTCATGGCGTGCAGACCACTTGCTTGTCTCTCGTAGACAAGTTTCACCTCCATTTCGGGTCTCTCCCGAGCATTTTGGCTTCACCCGAGCCAACCTCTTATAAAACTAGCACATCTCAAGTGCTCTCATATCGTCTCACATCAATCCATCTCGATTGGGGATTTTCACTTCTCTACGTGCATCAACACGCACTCTCCCGGCCTCCTCTCGAGCCGTTTCTCTACCGAGGCTTCACACTAGCCTTATGATGTTGACAACATCTCTATAACATCTACTTACATCCGTAGACATTTCACTTGCCCAACCTAGGGCTCTGATACCAACTGTCACGGGCCAACTTTTTCCTTAACGGAAAAAGGGCTCGTGCGGCACTTACCACAGTCCCGTCCCGTGTAAGTCAGCCTACCTCCAACCTCCACACCCAAATCCTCATTGTTGGGGAAGGAACAGACCCGTAATTTTATTGATTTATGAAAGCTCACAAGCTATCTCAATGCATACTCTTGCGGGCCCGTTCAACACCGGGACCCGGCACTCGAATAGCACAACCAGATATAAAATATGGCATTTTCCCGCCAACTCAATCTCGACAATCCATCATTGTCCCAACGTTGTCTAAGGGCGAGAGGGTTCACGGCTAAAGCCCCAAGACCACCGAAGCCCCCTTGGCCCTTCCCAAGGTTCACCTAGGCTTCCCCCCTAAGGAGGTTTTAAAGACATTGCACATGTCTCACCAGTATACACACCTAGCGCTTGAGTTGTCACACCCCCCTCTAAAATCTATCTTAAGAGGAGTTTTCAGGAACTCTTCCGGGCATTCAGTAAGCCACCATATAAGCGACTTTGGGTTAAAATCTCGTCCCTAAACGAGCTCGTCTTGATGGGTTTCCACAACACCCCCACTTTAGCGGAAAAGACCCAAAAGTGGGCCTACTGCCAAAATCTCCCGACAAATCTCGGAATCCAACTCTGGGGCTGATATTTTCCCAGTACAAGTTACCATAAGATTCACTTTGGAACTTGGTCCCACTCGATTCGACACCCCGGGTCGTTAGCTCCTTCACAATGCACCAAATTAGGCTAACGGCTAGCGGCAAGCTAGCATATCTCAAAATCTCCCGCCAAACTTCAGAACGGGACCCCACGGGTGAGAACTTCCCAGTACATCCACCCCTAAGAGTTACTTAGGGCTTGGAGCAAGCTTAATCCGGCATTCCGAAATATAGGCTCCTTCACAACGCTGCACAACTAGGCCAGCTCCTAGCGGCAAGCGAGCACGTTTCTAAATCTCCAGGAAAATTTCCGAATAAGGCCTCACGGATGGAAACTCACAAGTACAAGGGTATATGAAGGGTACATATAACCCTTAACGACCTTAAACCGATGTCCCGAAACATGAGCTCCTTTGTAAAGTGACTGCACGTCCTAGTCTGATCCTAGGACCGTGACACTATGCGTGGGGGGTTTTGTGCGCGAGGTTGAGGGCTGTTTGTGGGGGGTTTTGATTGCCGAGAGAGTGAGCAAGAGTGAAGATGGCCGGTGAGTGTCTTTTTTTGGGCGTGAATGCTAGGAGAGAGAGGAGGGGTGTGAATGAGCTAGCTAGGGATTCTAAGGTTGGGTTAAGCTTCTTTTTATTGGCAAGGGTTGGGGTTGTCCTTATACGAATAGGGAATGAATATTGTGTAATTATGGGGGATATTTAGTTTGTGTATCATAAGGAAATGATCTCTTCAATTTAGGAAGGTAATTTAATTTGATTTGATTTGATTTTATTTAGTTTAGGAATGTGATTTAATTGGATTAGGAAAGTGATTGATGGAATTTGATTTGAATCTTTTAATTTGGGAAGGTTATTTTATTTATTTTCAACATATGTTTAATGTGCGGGTTTGTTATTTTGGAAGGAGATTGGCGTGAGTTAAGGGGTCTTGGGCGTGGGTTTGGTTCATTTTGGTGGGCCTGGTGTGTGGGCTTGGTGGTGTGTGGGCATGGTGTGTGACTTGTGGGGGTTTGGACCGAGGAAAAATTAAAAAACAGAGGCCTAACGAGAAAAACCGAAGCTAAGCAAACGAATTAAATCCAACAAAGTATTGATTTCTGATTTTTCCCTTCCGACGTCTGTATCTCACGACATCCACAACTTAAATGGTAGTGCCTCCGTACGACGCTCATCATCGGGACTTACATGCAAAAATCCAGTGCCTACAGGGATCTCACATACTCCCATTGCAACTGCATGCAGTGAGTCTCCACTCCCGAACTGTAATTGCATCTCTCCAGGCTTCAGTTTCTGACTTTCCTTCAGCACCTGCAACGAATTACAAATGTGAATGGGACAAGCAAAATCTAAAATCCAGGTGGATGTAACAGCTTCACAAGCCAAATATATATCAATAACTGGAAAAATAAATGTACCTGATGTCGATGTTCTCTCCCTCCTCAGCTGGGCAATGTAGTTAGGACAATTTATTTTCCAGTGCCCGACTTTGCTGCAGTGATGGCACTTGTCTTCAGAAGCCCTCTTGGGCTTTGCTATCTTTGCCTGTGGTTGAGGACCGAAACCCTTCTTCTTATTCCCTTTCTTCTTCTTTCCTTTTGACCATGTATGGGAAGAAGCAAATAGAGAAGTAGGTCTCGGAGGGCGAGTCGGTACTCCATTCTTGAGGTCCTCTTCCGTCATGAGCAACATCCTATGCAACTCTTGGTAGGTGTAGACAATCCAGTTCATGTTGAAGTACATCACAAACCGGCGATAAGAAGCTGAAAACGAACCAAAAATAACACTCCTACCAAGAATGTCATTCAGAATGAGATTATGTTGCCTCAAATGGTCGATCAAATCGATCATCTGAAGAACATGCGGGCTAACAGCTTGCCTCTCATCCAATCGCGCATGAAACAGTTCCATTGCAACCTTATGAACAACAACTTGTTCTTGGTTCTCAAACGATTGTCTTAATCGTGTCAGCATAGTATAAACATCTGACTTGCCATAATATTGTTTCTTGAGCCCCGGTGAAAGCAAACTTAAGATGTATGATTTAACTTTTAAATCATCATCCTTCCAAGGTTGGAAGATTTCGTGTTATTCCGGTGTAGCATCCTCTGCCACAACAAGGGGCAGTGGACCCTCAAGAATATATCCCAACTTCTCGAAGTCGATGACAATCCTCAAATCCAATTCACAATCGGCGAAGTTATCAGCGCCTTTGAGTTTGTTCGCATCAAGCATATGCGCAAACTGATTAGTGGATGGTGCCGCCATCGTAAATCTATCATATAGATTATGAAAAACGGTTAGCGGAAATTAAGCAGTTTCATATAATATCAAAAGCATAAACTAGATCATGGATTTTTAATCTAAAAATGCCCCTCCCACTAAATCATGCAATACTTTAATCCCCATACAGAGTACAAAGATTTAATAATTAAATTAAATACAAATAGTGAAAAGTGGATCCCATGAATATATTTCAACTCACAGCAGAGGCACGGTCTCGCCTACATATATTCATCAGGTAGAAAACTCATTTGTCAATCACTTACTAATGACTCATGGGTTTCCGGTCCTGGTCATTTCTCGTTGTCGCTGCTAAGGCAGGCCCACAAGGAGACATACCAAGGTTAAACTTGTCAATGATAAACTCAAGTTACTTGCGTGACCCTGACAGCTGGGGCACGTTTAGGATTCCTCTTTTGCTTGAATTTATCTAGTATCTTATATACATCCGGTATAAATAAATCTCTATCGGCTACACCCTCACAGCATAGGCACTGTCTTGGATGTAGTCACAGAGAAATATTCATAAACTGTATTGACAAAACGGACCACATAACATTTATCAAATACATAATTACATTTAAACCTTATTAATTAGGGATTTTCCGCTAAGTGCCATACACCCTAAATGTAATCAAATTAGATTAAAACATGCATGTATAAAGTTAAGAAAACATGATTAAACATTGAATTTAAAGGGCTAATCATATTAGGGGGCCTAGAATCAGACTCACTCTGATACCATTTTAAAGGGGTTTTATTGCGGAAATCCGTTAATGCAGCGGAATAGTGGAAAATCAAAAATTTTCCGATTTCAAAACTTATTCTCGGATTAATTAAATAAACTTATTTATTTAATTATCCAATTATCAAATTATGAAAAATTGCACAATAAATCAAATTTTTGTACAATTACCGAATTGCCCCTAAATCAAGCATTTTGTTCATTTTAGTCCTAAATTGTTCAAAATAATTTTGGATGATTTTAAATCATTTCTAAGATGAATTTAAAATGTTCCAAATGTCAAAATAAAAATTGCCACAAAAAACCCAAAAAATTTCCCCAAGGCCGAGAGCCTCAATTTTGTGACATAATGTGCATTTTGCACTTCCAATGTTCAAAACACAAGAAAATGAAATCCAATCAACATAAGATTTTATATGTATCATATACACATCAAAATACACAACATAAATGAAAATCCTCAAATTTGGAAGTGGTCTTAAACCCTAATTTTTCAATTTCATCAAATTGGACAAATTAGGCCAAATTGGTTAAATCCAATACTTCAATCATGTTTCTTCCATTCCAATTAAGCCTTACCAAAATGGAACAACTATAGAAAACATCTAGGGCATTTAAGAGTGGGTCAATAACTCTAGATTGGCAACAAGTTTCTAAAAACTTCCTAAGAATGCTAGTTAACATATTAGAAGCATTCTATCAACTTTACACATGCTAAGAATGCTAGTTAACATATTAGAAGCATTCTATCAACTTTACACATGCTCAACCCTATCATCAAACTTCCATCCACCAAAAACACAAAGAATAAAGAATAGAAAAACCTAAGAAACTCATAGCATGAAGCCTAGAACTCAAGGAACATTTTCCTCTCTAATAGCAAGTTGGAAAAACTTACTAAAATCCAAGCTTTCCTTTGTTTTCTTTTCTTTTCTCCCAAGCTTCTTTTGTTTTATTTTAATGGAGTATTTTTTATAAGCGTTGAAGGTTATAAAAACCTAAATGAAAACAAAACAATTTATACTCCACCAACTAGCATTGGCCGAAAATTGCATTACCAAATATCTAGATATTTTGATTTTTGTTTCATTTAATTTTTCCTTTATCAACTTGTTAAATTTAATCATTAAACCATTTAATGAAATAAAGCAAGTTAGCAATGGCAACTCAAGTCATTAAAATAAATATCATAACATAAAATATTCATATTTTAATTAATTTAATCATTTAACAATTAAATAATTATTTATTTATTTAAATACAAATATATTAAATATATGTATTATATTTACATTAAATATCAAATACATATATATATTTATAATATTAGTCAAATAACTCAATTTGACAAGTAATTAATGTGTATTTGAATTAATCTAACATTAAATGCAAATACACAAAAATTAAGAAAATGACTATCGGGTCCCTACACATGTATTTTGCGTTTAACCTTTAAAAGACTTTATAAATAATCAATATTATTTATAATTATTGCCCTAGTGCTCTACGAGTATATTTCATTAGTGAGACTCTCTAGATTCAAGCATATCCGTCACGAAATCCAATTTCGTGTCCATTATTTATCCACCCATAAATTATGATGATCACAGATAAACTCGCTGAATCATACAGGTTGAGGTCATGGAAAATGTATAATTCCACCGTCATAGTTATCCGAATATATCCCAGAGATATAGATGTAAACGTCAAATCTCTATAAGGATTATCCCGTCGACGTCTCTATTAGCAATCTCAAAAAGAACATTTAGAACTGTCTTCTAAATTGTACCACGGGCCCATGGTTTTTATCTGATTGTTAATCATATTGGCTACCTATGCTCTGATACACAGAACTGACGGATCCTATCTCGATACACACATGACACCCTGAGGATCTATCCACACCCAACGAACATGCGGAAGTCTGATATAAATAGATCGACGACGTGACTGCCATCTAAGTGTGGAAGATGTCTCATGCGCCTACAGTGGTATCTCAAGTCGAAGAATCACAAGTGCTACTCAACCCGATAAGATTCTTATTGATGTTGGTGTACCATCCAATAAGAATCTTCGGTGAGTCGTTTAGTGTTTATCCGCTATAAACACCTATATGTCTATACTAGTCTCCAAGACTTATAGTTCATTGAGAAACTATTGGAATGATATATTCCAGTATACGACATGTACTGGTCTCAAGGGGTTTACTTTACAGACCAAGTAGTGTAAACCTTGACCAGGAACTGTCTGAGAATGACAACGTCATGATACTCTTCAATGTCAGTTGCGACGCTTTTGCAATAGCACCATGACTAGTCATTCCAAGGTCATTACATCTTTACCATATTAAATGATACATTATATTATAGAAACTGCATATATTATTCATAATAATAATGTTTTACAAAAGTATTCATAAAGAAATACAACCAGGAATTGGCGCTATGAGCACCAACCCCAACAAAACTCCCACTTGCTTTAGTGCCAATAACGATTGTATCTAATACCCATCGACTCCACGTGTTTATTAAACAACTTCGGAGGTATGGCCTTCATCAGTGGGTCCGCTATATTATCTTCACTCGGTACCTTGCACACGACAATGATGTGGTACTTGCGTTCCACATGCTTCGACTTCTGATGCGCCCTTGGTTCCTTTGTTTGCGCAATGGCTCTAGTATTATCACAGTATAATGGAATCGCATTCTCGATACTTGGGATAACTCCCAATTATGTGATAAATTTCTTTATCCACACAGCCTCTTTTACAGCTTCAGAAGCAGCAATATATTCCTCCTCAGTGGTGGAACCTGCCATTGATCCCTTTTTGGAACTCTTCCAACAAAATGCACCTTCGTTAAGGGTAAATATGTTGGAAAATTACGACCCATAGCGTCACTATTTGTAAAACACATTGCAGTTTTTGTACAAATTAACTATGTGACAATGGAAATTAGATTTTATCATTTTGTAATTTGATTACTTATATATATATAAATGATAAAAGTCCTTATGATTAGTTCCAGATTATAAGATATGAGACAATATCAATCCATAAAGGTTTAATCATTAAATATCCCTAGTCGTAGTATTATCGAGACTGGACATCGATAATGCAGAATAGACTAGTATTGCACTTGTGCGTGTTATGGAAGCGTAACAACAAAGTTCTTATATATTTAAGTATTGTATACTTATGCAAGTGTGATAGGAGGTTGTATTTGCCGATGGTACGAAAACGGTTTCACTCCGGATAGATCCCTCAGAATCCCATTGGTAGTATGACTATATGTCTATGGGAATCCACATAAGGGTAGATGTATTTGGTCTTAACCTGAGACTTGCATTGCTAGTATTTGCGACAATCAACACGCTTTGGTTTTGGTCAACCAGGACTTTAACAGGTTCTGTGTACGCCTCTTCTGGGTTTATTGAGAATCGTAGTGTATTGGGTGTGATGTCAAGACGGAAGTATCACTTCAGTCATATGGAGATGATGATCACGCATGGATACAGAACTGGTACTCTAATGGGTTGCAACCATCGGGATAATATGACAAGGTCATGATTATCAATTAAAGAGACTAGTTGCTTGTGATTCGATATATGCTTCGTATGGGGCAGACACTATTCCAGCCCCAGGCCTTGCATGTGACATCCGATACTGGATCGCAAAATGCAATACTACGTATACTATGCCTGATAAAAATTATATATTTCTTTAAGAATATCTCTGGAGAATTGGGTAGGCACGGTGCTTTGCTAGAAGCCAACCATGTCTCGTAAATCGGTAAAAACATGGTACGAGGTACGCACGTGTTCGGATAGTCCGATGACCAGATTTACTGCCAACATATCCAGGGATCTCATGGGTCACTTCCCGAAGATTCACCAATGACGTATGATTCGAACATAATTAATCTGGGATTAATTATGGCGAGAATTTATCTGGAATAAAATTCAATTAATAGAGAGAGAACGATTAATTTGGAATTAATCGATAAAATAATATATTCGATATATTAAATGAAATTAGATTTCGACGCGAAATTAAAATTAGATTTTAATTCGGGCGAACGAATTAATTTAGAATTAATTCGCGAGCGACGTGAATAGTAATTTTGGTAGGCATAATTATTTAATTAAGTTTGATTTAATTACGTCATAACGGAAAATTCATTAATTCAGAATTAACGAACCCGAGTCCGGGAGTGTTTACGGGCCCACTTGTCACATCACATGTCACATCACTTGTCTTTCTCATCACTTTTTGGTGATGGAAGTAAGTAGTGACTTGATGGTAACTTGTAAAACACACAAGGTAAAAATGATTGACTTAATACCAAATATTTGGTATATCATTTATTGATTTTTGAAATAAAAAACAGGTCATTATAACTCATCTCTCTTCTCTCACAATCTCACGCCCAACTCCATTTTTCTCTCTAAAATTTGGCTTGGCCGAATACACCAAGGAGAAGAAGAAAATTTGTTGTAAATTTTCAAGAGCTAGCACTCACAAGGATCCACATCAAGGTGTTAGGGAAACCATTCCCAAGAGCTTGGAATCTCAAATCTCAAAGCTTGGAACTTGGATTCAACATTCAAAGAGGAGCTTGGAGGAACTTCTCAAAGCAAAATTTTGTTTACAACGCATCCTACAACCGTTCTTTGTAAGTATGTTTCCGCCATTCTTACTTCTTGTATTCACATGTTTCATGTTTTATATGATCCTAGGATGACCTTAGAAACCCAACAAAATACGAATACAGATGTAGACTTTCTATCATCGGGATCCGATTGGAAATCGAAATCCGTATATCCGTTAACTTGTAGTTCGTTTCCTCCATAAATAATTAACTTATCCTTAGTAACTTTAAGATACTTTAGGATATGTTTAATGGCCATCCAATGGTCATTAACTTGATTGGACTCATATCGACTAGTTACGCTAACAGCGAAACTGATATCAGGCCTTGTACATAACATGACATACATTATGCTACCCAAACCCGAAGCATAAGGTTGGTTAGACATTCTAACCTTCTCATCTTCTGTTTATGGACTCATCTTATTTGAAAGATGAATCCCATGTCTGAACGGTATGTTTGCTGTCTTACAGTTACTAAAATTATACCGTTCCAAGATCTTATCTATGTACGTTGATTGGGATAACCCAATCAGCTTCCTTTGTCTATCTCTATAGAGTTTTATCCCTAAAACATAGGAAGCCTCTCCCAGGTCCTTCATGGAGAAATTCTTACAGAGGTACGCTTTGACGCTTTGTAACATACCTAAATCATTCCCAGTGATTAGGATGTCATCAACATATAGGACTAAAAATACGACCATGCTCCCACTAGCCTTCTGATACACACATGATTCTTCTGAATTCTTGAGAAAACCAGACGATCTAATAATCTCGTCGAATCAAAGATTCCAACTTCGTGAAGCTTGTTTAAGTCCATAAATGGACTTCTTAAGCTTACACACCATACCCGAGTTTTCGCTGGACGCAAAACCTTCCGGCTGTTCCATATAATTTTCTTCATCAAGAAATCCATTTAGAAAAGCCGCTTTGACATCCATTTGCCAAATCTCGTAGTCATGATACGCAGCTATAGAAAGAAAAATTCAAATAGACTTAAGCATTTCTACTGGTGAAAAAGTTTCATCGTAGTCGACGCCAGGTCGATACGTGTAACCTTTTGCTACCAGTCGGGCCTTGTAAGTTTCAACCTTACCATCAGGCCCTCGCTTCCTTTTGTAAACCCATTTACAATTTATAAGAATAATTCATTTGGGAAGTGGAACCAATTCTCAAACTTGATTCTCATACATTGAGTCTATCTCGGATTTCATGGCACTTTGCCATTTCACGGAGTCGATGTCCAACATCGATTCTCTATAGGTGAAAGGATCAGTCTCTTCAACTAAGAGAAAATCTAGACTTTTTTCTTGTATCAAATATAAGCATTCAGGAGGTCTAGATACCCTTTCTGACCGACGGAGTGTGTGTGTTGAAGGTCCTTCATCTACTTGAACTTCAGGTTCCTCCATTGGTTCGTTGTTTTCAGGTTGGACTTCATCAAGTTCAACCTGTCTATGATTACCATCTTCTGACAAATATTCTACTTCTAGAAATTTTGTGAGGCGAGCTACGAACACATTTCGATGTTCGGTATCATAGAACAGATATCCCTCGTATTCAAAGGATATCCGACAAACCTAAACTTTTACCCTCGAGGCGAAAGCTTATCTTGCTGAGTCACCCTGACATAGGCAGGACAACCCCAAACCTTAATGTAACTAAGATTTGGTCTCCTACCAAACCATATCTCATACGGAGTCATAGGAACATCTTTTGAAGGAATCTTATTCAAAAGATGTGCAACTGTTAAAAGGGAGTAGCCCCATAAGTAATAGGGCAAATCTGTGAAACTCAACATCGATCGGACCATATCCAATAAAATCTGATTTCTCCTCTTAGACACTCCATTGTGATGTGGAGTACCTGGAGGAGTATATTGAGCGAGAATCATATTCTCCTTCATATAATCCATGAATTCACTGCTCATATATTCACCGCCTCGATCGAATCGAAGACATTTAATATATTGACCAGTTTGTTTTTCTACTTCATTTCGGAACTCTTTGAACTTTTCAAAGGTTTTCGATTTATGTCGCATCAAATAGACATAACCGTACCGTGACAGATCATCGATAAAGGTAACGAAGTACGAATAACCACTGTGAGCAGTCTGACTTAGTGGACCACATACATCAGAATGTATGAGTTCCAGTAAGTTAGTGGCGCGGTGTCCAACACCAGAAAATGGGGCTTTAGTCATCTTACCCAGAATACATGATTCACAAGTTGGATAGGATTCAATGGTGAGATCTGGTATCAAACCATTCCTAACCAATTGGGTAAGGCATTTAATGCCTATATGACCTAGTCGCATATGCCAAAGTTTAGTATTATTAATTACAGGTAAACTACGTTTATTAACTCCAGTGTTTAAAATATCTTTTGAAGTTTGCAATGTATAATGACCATGCTTATTTGGACAACAAAGGATATGAATATTACATTTATCATACAAATACAAAGAACAGTTCTTAATATCAATACAAAAAGTGATATAATATTTGCTACACATCCAAGTACAAAATAACAATCATTTAACAAAAGTGTCCCTTTCAGTAAAGAGATCTCGCATACTCCCATTGTAACTGCATCCAGTAAGTCTCCACTCTCGAACCGTAACTGTATCTCTCCATGCTTCAGTTTCCTAATTTCCTTCAGCACCTGCAATGAATTGCAAATGTGAATGGGACAAGTAGAATCTCAAATCAAGGTGGATGTAACGGCTTCACAAGCCAAAGATTTATCAATAACTGGAAAAATAAATGTACCTGATGTCGATGCTTTCTCCCTCCTCAGCTGGGCAATGTAGTCAGGATAGTTCCTTTTCCAGTGCCCGACTTTGCTACAGTGATGGCACTTGTCTTCAGAAGCCCTCTTGGGCTTTGCTATCTTTGCCTTTGGTTGAGAACCGAAACCCTTCTTCTTCTTCCCTTTCTTATTCTTTCCCTTTGACCAAGTCTGGGAAGAAGCATATAGAGAAGTAGGTCTCGGAGGGCGAGTCAGTACTCCCTTCTTGAGGTCCTCTTCCACCGTGAGCAACATCCTATGCAGCTCTTGGTAGGTGCAGACAATCCTGTTCATGTTGAAGTACATCACAAACTGGCGATAAGAAGCTGGGAGCGAACCAAGAATGACACTTATACCGAGAATGTCATTCAGGATGAGATTATGTTGCCTCAATTGATCGATCAAATTGATCATCTGAAGAACATGCGGGCTAATAGCTTGCCCCTCATCCAACCGCGCATGGAACAGTTCCGTTACGACCTTATGAACAACAACTTGTTCTTGGTTCTCAAACAATTGTCTTAATCGTGTCATCATAGTATAAGCATCTGACATGCCAAAATATTATTTCTTGAGCCCCAGTGAAAGCGAACTTATCCAATATATATATCCTAACCTTTTCCTCTGAATCAACTAAGCCTTGGCTTTGGCTCAACAAGCTTAATGATTCCAGTTAAGCGCGACCCATTGATAGTGGGAAAGCTTCGTAATCCACATCGATGTACAGAAGTGACATTGACTTTGGCCAACAAGTAACAATTGCCTAAGACATGCGATATATAACAAAGCCTTTGTGGTTCAAACACATCCGCAATGGACATTGATCTTAACTTTGGCCAACAAACCAATGCCAATCTTGGATCTTGAGAGAGAACCACTAAATGGAAGGAAAACGCTTAATATTTGAGTGAAGGTTTTTCACGTAAATTGGCAACCAATTTATTATCTTTGATTAGGTCTCATCATACACCCTTAAGCATGCATTCTAAAAGCATAATAAGGCGCGAAATAAAATTCATAATGATATGCGGATGGATATATAACAATTTGTTCCTATAACAAATCTCTCAATTTCCTCTCTCCTGCTAGCACTATTATTACTTATACCCAATTACATAATACATTAAAGAAACCTTATTTACATTGAGGGGAATTGGTGAGAAGAGAAATATAAAGAGTAAAGAGATAATAGGCTGGACACGCAGTCAAATTTAATAAATTCTAAATTTATTACAATAATTTCCAAAATTGCCCCCACCCTTCTAATATCCATCTGATATACATTATTCATACAATACATCTATGTATTCACACAAAGCATGTTATTCAATTAATCTTTGAATTAATGATCATCCAATGTTCAAACAACGATTTGACTTGCGCGAGTCCAACTCGTTTAAGAATAAATACTCAAAGTACGTATTCTTGATTTATATCGAACTACAATTTTAAATCCAATTTAATTTGTATCCAATACTAATTCGTATTTAATTCCAAATTAAATAATTACACTTATTTATGTGCCTTAAAGACTTAGATTCTAAATCTAATCTAAATGGGTCTCAAAGGCCCAATTAGTATCCAATACTATTTTAATTAAAGTCCAATGGGCTTTTAATTAATTCTTAAGGCATGGGCTTTGGCCAATATGGATCCAATCCAACTTGCAAGGCCCAATTAGAAATCACCATTTGCCATAAAATCAATTTTGGCCTATTAGGCCCAATTAAATATTAAAAGGCCCAAAAGTTATATTTGGACTTCATGGAAATGGTTTTAGGCCCGATTTGGATCCAATCTAATTGTCCAAAACCAAGCTTGGCCCAACCAAGCCCATCAAGCCCAAATACAACAAATTAGCCCAATCCAATTTTAAAGACTAATTTATATTAATTTAATTAAAGTGTAATTGCCATAATTAATTAATTAAAGTAATATTTCCAAAACATCAATTAAACTAATTAATCATGCTTAGATTATCCAACTCATATCCAACACAAATTGAAGCAAAAATAATTCATTCCAACATGCTTAGGGTTCACGAAAATTTGGGGAAATAATATCCAATTTTGATTTCAATCAAATTAAATCAACAATCAATATTCATTTCATGCTTTAAACATATCCAATGGTCTAAAATCAAAATTTCACCATGATACAACAAGGGTTTATATTCGGCCATGGTGGGATTTTTAGGGAAAATTAATCTAATCAATTTATCATAAAATCAATCATGCATAACTCCAAGTTATCATCATATAACCATAACCAAACAACCAATTTAGGCATTTGCAAGCTCAAAGCATAAAATCCCCAAATCAAGTATATAAACCCTAAACTTAAATCATGCTTATACAAGGCTCATGATACCATTGTTAGTATCCTAGACATGCCCAAGGTCTCTAAATCATGATTTCGGTGTGTGAATAATCAAAATAAGTTGCGGAAAGACTTACAATGAGTGGATGAAGTTCAAAACTTTCTTTGTATAAAAATAAGAGTGAGTTTCTGTATCGCCTTGATTTGCTCTTTAAGTGCTAGCTTTGTTTGATTTTGAAGCAAACTCAAAGAGAAAATGAACCCTAGGCTCACGGCAAAATGGAGGAGAAGGAGAAAGTTTGTGTTTTTTTTTTATATTTTGTTTCTAAATAATTACCAAAGTCAACAACCAAAAATGTGTATATCCTTTTCCAAAAAGGCAAAGTTTGTTGAGCAAGTTTCCAATAAATGCTATCAACCACTTCTATCACAAAAAATGTGATATGACTTCCATCACCAAAAAATGACTAGTGATGTAAGTGAAGTGGGTCCCACTTTAAATTCAAAATTTGATTAGGTAACGTAACACACTTCAGGCTCAGGTTCGTTTAATTCGATTAAACGAATTTTCCGTTGCGACATAATTAAATTAAATTTAATTAAATAATAATGCTTAGTAAAATTATTACAAAAGTCGTTTGCGAATTAATTCCAAATTAATTCGTTCGCCCGAATTAAAATCCAATTTTAATTCCATTTTGAAATCCGATTTCAATTTTAATAGTAAATCTTGACCAGGAACTTTATTTAAGGATATACAACTTATAGTGACGCTTCAAAATGTCAATTACAAACTACGTTGTAACTGCGCACTACATTGTAAATCCTAGGGTCTTTGTCTAATATACACGTATCACTAAATTAGATTTAGTTTCAATCTAATCATAATTAGATATCTAATCGTAATTAGATCAAATATGTATATAAAAGACAATAGGTGCTACCATTTAATAAGTAATATTATGGAAAAAAAATCATTTGTATTCATGAATCAGACATAAATACGATCCAGATCGGCACTCCAAGCTCTAACCCTAACATAAGGGCATATGTCATCCCTAGTCCTGAACTACGTGTGCACACGTTCTCTAAGTCCGTCAATTCCATATTTGAACCAAGTTACATCTGAGATGGGGTTTTCCCCTATGTCTCCAAAAATCATAAATTAAACTTTTTAAATCATCACTTTTTAAAAACATTTCTCAAAATATTTTTATTCATAAAACATCAGGAAAAAAACTTGGCTAATGCCCTATGTGGGAACATTAAGTTGCTATTCAAAAACATATAAGTAAATACAACTTGAGAAAAGAGTCCACGCATAAATTTTAGGATCTGACTGTTATTACTTACTTCTTCTTCATAGAAGAATATTGTGGTTCATGCGATGATCTATAATCGAAAACTCAATTAGAATATAAGGTGTGAAACATGATTTGGAATTAGACTACGTTTATTAATTCAATACATCTATAAATATCACACAATGTATTATACTTGCAACTTGTCATAAGCCGTGTATATGTGTCGATATGAAACCCTAAAAGTTATCTCCAACATTTATGAGTGTCACGATACCGGGTCTGGCGTGTCGTGACGCCTTCGCAAATAGACCCAGGCAGAGAGCATGCTCTGTTTCGCATTGTGACACCCACCAGATCAGACCTGAGACAGAGCATGTGCTTATCATACATCGCGATGTCAAATGCTGAGCATCACGATGCTCATAAGACCAAGCCCGAGACAGTGAGCCTCTAATTATTATGCGTTGTGACGTGGGGTGTTGAGCGTCGTGACGCTAAGCCGATTTACAGGGCCTAGCATAAATCTACAATGTCTAACTTGCCCAAATACATTCCCAACACTCCTAGACTACAACCTTTACACAAACTACTCTATTAAGCTACAACTTCATACATTTTATACCAATCTATCATCAACAACAATCTTTTAATCTCATAACTCTTGTTTTAGCTCAACACTTAGGATTTCTAAAAATTTTGGCATTTCATCTTACAATCAATTTCTTTGTTTATTATTCACCTAAATGCACTCCCTAGCATGTCAATAACTCTAACATAGCATCATACCATCAAAATTCCACAATCCAAGCTTTGGGTCAAGATTTTCTTACCTCATTTCACTTGATTTTCTTCACAATTCAAGTTTTCTAAACTTGATATTCTTCTTCCTAGCTTGTTGTGGGATGACTTGTATTTGTTTCCTCTTGATTTTTGGATGAGAAAATGGCTTCCCCTTCTTCCTTCCTTCTTTTTCTTCCCTTTCACGTTTCTTCTCCTCCTCTCTATTTTTTTTTGGAAGATGAATGAATAATCATTCTATTTATACTATGGGATAAAGTCTTTTACTGTTATTCTTGATAAGTTTGGTTCCTTCTAGAGAAGTCTAGGGACATTATAAGATATTTAGACTTATTGGGACATTAAAAGCTATTGAGCCAAATGAGAAAGGTAATGAGCCTTTAGATTATCATGTAAATTCCTCTTTAACTCCTCATTTTCGTCATAGCACAGATGGTCCGTAGAAATGACCAAATTCGACCTAGTTCTGTTCCAAATTTGGAAAAAATGTTCAACGATAAAATTGTAGATCTTCGTCTTAACTTTTAAGCGATATAAAATTCGTAAGATTTGGAGATTGTATAAAAACATTATGCCCCAGATATTAAAGGCTGTTCAAAATAGAATGTAAGCTAAATTTCACATCGGAATTGTAAGGAATTTGCCGATTGTCCAAAAAGTCACTTCATGAGCATATACATATTTGAACATGATTTATATCATGTACCATGCCTTTCATAACATAACAGTCATTTCGCTTACCAGGTGTTACAAATTCTCCCCTAAATATGATTCGTCCTCGAATCCCTTCTAATGTTGAACATCTTTGGTCCCTCTTGGTTTGTAGACATCTGATGTCTACTACTCTTATCTTCCTTATCTATCTTTTTGATTTTCTATTCAAGAACTCGGTACTATGACTTCTCAGAATCTCTAGTGTTGGATAATTATGACCCATAACATTTCTATTTTGTAAAGAACATTGTGTTCTTGTACAAAATTAACTATGTGACAAAGGAAATTGTTCTTTTATCATTTGTAATTGGATTACCTGGATATATAAATGATAAAAGTTCATATGATTAGTACCAGATTAATAACATATGAGACAGTATTAATCCACGTAAGGTTTAATCATTAAATATCCTTAGTCGTAGTATTATCGAGACTGGACATCGATAATGCAGAATAAGCTAGTATTACACTTGTGTGCGTTATGGAAGCTTAACGACATAGTTCTCATATATTTGGGTATTGGATACTCATGCAAGTGTGATATGAGGTTTTGTTTGCAGATGGTACGGGAAAAGCTTCGCTCTGGATAGACCCCTCGGAATCCCATTGGTAGTATGAATATGTGTGTATGGGAATCCGAATCAGGGTATGTGTATATGGTCTTAACCTGGGACATGCATCGCTAATACTGACAATCAGTATACTTTAGTTTTGGTCATCCGGGGCTTTAACAGGTTCTGTGTACGCCTCTTCTGGGTATACTGAGAATCGTAGTGTATTGGGTGTCAAGATGGAAGTATCACTTCAGTCATATAGAGATGATGATCATGCAGGGATACAGAATTGGTACTCTATAGTTCTATAGCCATCAGGAAAGTATGACTAGGTCATGACTTTCCGATCATAAAGAGACTAGTTTCTAGTGATCTGATATATGCTTCGTACGGGGCAGACACAACTCCAGCCCCAGGCCTAGCATGTGATATCTGATACTGGATCGTAATACGTAATACTATATATACTAAGCCTGATAAATTGTATTCCTTAAAAGAATATTTCTGGAGAATTGGGAAGGCAAGGTGCTTTGCTAGAAGCCAACCATGTCTTGTAAATCAGAAAGAACGTGGTACGAGGTACACACGTGTTTGGATAGTTCGATGACCATATTCACTTTCAACATATCCAGGGATCTCTTGGGTCGCCTCCCAAAGATTCACTGATGGCATTTGACTTAAACAGAATTAATCTGGGATTAATTACGAGAGAGAGAAATTAATCTGGGATTAATTACGACAAGAATTAATCTGGGATTAAATCGACTGGAAGAGAGAGAACATGATTAATTTGGAATTAATCGGTAAAATAAATTCAATAATGAAATTGGATTTTTTTATTTAATTTATTTGTTTGGGCTAAAATAATATATTGGATATATTAAATGAAATCGAAATTCAAAGAGGAATTGAAATTGGATTTTAATTCAAGCGAACGAATTAATTTGGAATTAATTCGTAAGCGACTTTCGTAATAATTTTGCTGGGCATTATTATTTAATTAAATTGGATTTAATTATGTCGCGACGGAAAATTTGTTTAATTTGGAATTAAACGAACCTGGACCCGAGTGAAGTTGCGTGTTGGATTAGCCGACTTAAATTTGGAATTTAATAAGTGGTGGGATCCACTTGACCTCATCATTATTGGTGTAGGAAACAGAAAACTACGACGCTGTCCCGGGCTCATGGCCCGGTCAGGAGTACGGAGTATCCCACTGGGGAATTAAACCGGAGAACCAAAAATGAAGTCGCCACCCCGTGTGAACTGGGAAAATGATTTAAGGCCGCACTCACCCCTCGCAAGGGAAGACCTCAAACCGTTGGGTTCGGAATGGTCCCTTACTTATGCCACTTGTAATGAAAGGATTTATGCAATAGTACAACCAAATCTCATGCAACACGTACCAGATAATTTAAGCAATATGCAAGTTTGCACACCATAATTTTAAATGAAAAAAATAAAGGCAAAATACATAATTCATGAACGTATTAAACAATAAAGTGCAATAATGTAACTAATAATAACTATAAAGGCATTAATAATAAAAGCGAGCACACAATCTCCTGAGCATACCGAATAAATAAATGTGGAAAATATAAATAAACAATAACGGTAAAAGCATAAATATTAAAGAGAGCTAACTAAGCATATGATGGGGAAGGGAATGACTAATGAAACAAACATGCATGAAACATGATGAAGGAATCTATCTAGTGTGTGCGCGTTCGTGTAGCGTTCATAAACGCGTTCGAATGGTAAACAGAATGCAAGCTTTCGAGTAGCATTTGATAACGCGTTCGAATGGGATAAGACCTGATACATGATACAATAAAATGCATGTGTGTTCTAGTAGCGTTCTGAGACGTGTTCGAATGGAAATGAGACATAATGCATACGTTCGTGTAGCGTTTGGAAATGTGTTCGAACGAGATTTCCAAAATGGCATCTGAAGTGACACAAACACATTTATGGATAAACAAATACACGATGTAGGACCTCGTATGCCCGATTGAATATATTTCACATTCAATCGAGTGTACTTCGTCCGGCGCGACAAAACATCGTGGCAAAGGTAGCCTTTAGGCTTTTCATCCCTCAAGGTGGATGACCTTTAATCCAACTTGATTTGCCCATGCGTATTACACTCTGATGCATGATTTAACTAGGAGATGGCATACAGAAAGCAAATAACGGAATAATAAAAGGCGCGGCGAAATGTCATGGTAAATGTAGCCTTTTAGGCTTTTCTTCCCCCAAGTAGAGAACCTTTAGACCAACATAATAAGCCCATGCGCATTACATTACAATGTATACAAATAAAATAGACAATGATATGGGACTTCGTATGTCCGATTAAACATATCTCACATTCAATCAAACATACTTCGTCCGGCGCGGCAAAACGTCATGGTAAAGGTAGCCTTTAGGCTTTTCATCCCTCAAAACGGAGGACCTTTAATCAAACTTGATTTGCCCATACGCATTACATTACAATGCATAAATAAGTAACATGCAGAAAGTAATAACATACTAACAACTAAATCATGTTTAAAAGTAAATAACATACTAACAACTAAATCATGCCCAAACACAAGGTTGGATGAAACGAAATATGTGTGTCTCCTGAGTGGTACGTGGAGTTATTTCCCAAGTACAGACCGCACTACCGTCCATCCGGATTCGGCTACGGAATTTATGTATGGGTTTCCATCCGATATACCGCAAGAGAGAACACATATTCCATTCATCCGAAAGTCATATCGTACACTAATCCACAATACTCATGCGAAATAAAGTAAGAAAATAAATAAAAATAAAGGAGAAAAAATAAAAAAAGGGTGCCCTTAGGTCTAACCTCTTAAGTCATCTCTCGGAAGTGCGCTACGCGGTTGTTGGAAGGGTTGATGCTCCGAAACTCCTTCGGTTCACTGGTTCAACATTTTCCTTTACTATTTTGCTGTTTGGGCTGCTGTTTTTAATCCATTTTGCTGCTATTTTTTTTGTATTTTATGGTCACTATTTTCACTGTATTAAGGGACTGTTTTTGCGTTTTTGAGGGTATTAGGGGTTGCGGTTTTCACTGTTTGGGCTAAAGTTTTGGTGTTGTTTTTGGCGTGAATTGGGGCTGTTGTTTAAGGCTGTTGGTGCGTGAATCAGGGCTATGTTTTCAGGGTGTTTTGCGGTGGTCAGGGGACTATGTTTTAGGGGTATGTTTCGGTGATGATGCTTACTGTTTATAGGGGTGTTTTGGTGATGTTCCTTTGCTGTTTTGGGAGAGTGTTTTGGTGATGGTAGGGAGGAGGATAAGAGAGAATTATTTGCTCTTTTTTTATTGCTTTGGGCGTGAGTTGCTAGCTTCAGGTTGGGTTTATGCTTCTTTTTATTGGTAAAAGGTTGAGGTTTACCTTGTGTGAAAAGAGAAAGGATTTGTGTAATTATGGGAGATATTTTTAATTAGTGTGATAAGGGAAAAATCTTTTAATTATGGAAGTGATTAGATATGATTTAATTTGATTAGGAAGATGATATATTTGATTTTATTTGATTTGTTTCATTTAGTTATGTGATTAATATGTGTTTTTGTTTAATATGGAAGGTAATGGGCGTGAATGGACTCATTGGACGTGTATCATAGGCATTTTTCAGGGGCATTTGGGTGTGTCTCAGGGGCTGTTTTCGGTGCGGTTCAGGGGTATATGTCAGAGGGTGTTTGGTGCGGTTCATGGGTACAGGTCAGAGGGTGTTTGGTGTGGTTCATGGGTACAGGTCTGAGGCAGTTTGGTACGGTTCAAGGGTACAGGTCAGATGTAGTTTAGTGCGGTTCAGAGGTACAGGTCAGAGGCAGTTTGGTGCGGTTCAGGGGTACAGGTCAGAGGCAGTTTGGTGCGGTTCAGGGGTACAGATTTTTGTCCTCAACATATGCTTCGTATCGAAACCAGAGAACCTTCAAAGTAATCAATACACTCAGATTCGATCATCTGAATGAGTGATCCGAACTAGACTCCTAATGTGTGTTTGCCAAGGCTCCTTCGCAGCTTAATCCTTACGTAAGCCAACTTGATTATTTTGTCTCGAAGAATTGGATCAGTGGGTCTAACCAATCGAGATGTCTTGATTATACTCTGTGATTACTTCCTCGTACTCTACATGATATGGTTTTCTTCTTCTTTTCTTTCGTCTTTTTCTTTTCATTTTGAACTTTTTTTTCTTTTTTTTTTCTTTTTTTTTTCTTTTTCTCTTTTCTTTTCGACACACCTACCCTTTAAGGTAGCATTTCTCCTCATGGTGGTCCTAATAATCGCCCATGGGTAGCTTCACGTTTATCGGTTATAAGTGGTCCATTTTGTTCTTTTTCTTTTCAGAGACTTTTTCTTTGTTTCCAACCATATCATATATCCTAGCATAAGTAAACCAGGATGAACATCTAGGCAAACGGTCATTCACCGATCCACCATCTCTTCGACTAGTCATCTCACCGATCACTCAGGCTTCTACTGCTAAAATCCTATAATCACGTACTCGTGAGTCTAGCCCAGGTCAACCACTCAGAATACCAGATGAGAGAATAATTCGTACTTATCGTTTCTAAGGTTTCTTCCTACAGCAAACAATATCATCACCGGACATATGCCTGACTATCAAAGATTTATCTCTCTATTTTTCCCTCTTTTTTTTTCACTCTTTCACTCTACGGAAATTTGATGTTCCACCACTGATAATGTGGGCTTCGTCCCCTGGGATCCATTCTTGAAATTCATACTGATATAGGCCTCAACTTTGGGATTCCCTCCCGAAACTAACACTGACTCATTTCTGAAACTGATGACATTATTTTGTTTGCTCTCAACTTGCTTGTACTTCGCCGCTTTCCCTTATTTTCTTTCGAGACTTGCGAACACAAATAAAACAGCAGAATAAAAACGTGTGCATGTGTCATGTACGTATGCATGTGCGGAGGTACTCACTGTTCATGATGTGTTAGATCCTCATTGTGCTCCTTAGTACCATGTGCCTACACATGTCTCCAATTGCCCCCAGGATCTGCTTTATAGTTTCCTTATGCCGGTTCTCTTTTAGTGACCATTCGGTTCTCTTTTTTCTGAAACCTGCAAACAAAGAACAAACAAAACACAAAAAAAAATGCAAGTATGATACAAGTATGCATGCATGCATGCATGCCTAGATGAATTCCTTATCCCATTGGGTTAGGTCCTATGCCAGGTCTTATCTTTCTCAGGAAAAATATTGCTTCAATCTGTCCACATTGATCGGCTAAGTGAACTCATTCCCTTCCAAATCTGACAGTCTCACTGCCCCATTTCCCATTACTTTCTGCACTATGTAGGGTCCTTCCCAGTTGGGTCTGAACTTTCCTCCTAGGTCTGTCGTCGACGGCCTTGAACGCTTAAGTACCAAATTACCCCTTCTGATAATAGTAGGACGCACCTTTTTTGTTGAATGCTCGGGCTAGTCTTTTCTGATATATCTGTATGTGATGTAAAGACTTCATTCTCTTTTCATCGAGCAATGCCAACTGTTCAAATCTCTGCGAGGCCCATTCTTGTTCAGGTAACTCTGTTTCTGCTAATACCCTCATGGACTGTATCTCAACTTCCACGGGTAGTACTACTTCCATCCCATAGACCAAAGAGTAAGACGTCGCTCCTGTTGCCGTTCTCACTGATGTTCTATACCCCCACAGGGCGTACGGTAGTTTGTTAGCCCAATCTTTGTAGTTTTCCGTCATCTTGGCTAATATCTTCTTTACTGTCTTATTGGTTGCCTCGACTGCCCCATTTGCCTGCGGTCTGTAAGGTGAAGACTTGTGATGTCCTATCCATATCTCTGTAGCATTGCCTTCGTTTCCCATTGAAACTGAACTATGTTATCTGTCACCATATGATGCGGCATCCCATATCGACATATGATGTTCCGATCTATGAACTTCACCATCTGTTTTACTGTGACGTTACGAAATGACTCGGCTTCCACCCATTTTGAGAAGTAGTCCACTACCACCACTATGAAACGATGTCCATTCGATGCATTCGGTCGAATCTCTCCGATCATGTCAATTCCCCACGCTGAAAAGAGCCATGGCTCTGATAGCCCGTGTAACTCTCTGTGAGGCAGATGGTTCATATTACCATATGCTTGACAATCATGACAATGTTTTACCAGTTTTGTATAGTCTGTCTCCATGGTCAACCAGTAGAAACCTTGTCTTACAATCTTACGAGACAAATTCAACCCATTCATGTTCTGTCCACATACCCCGGCATGTATTTCTTCCATTGCCTTATGAGCTTATTCTTTTCTTAAACACTTCAACTGAATGCCATTTGCCCGCCTCTTGTATAAATCTCCCTTCAAAATCACATACTGAGAAGCCAACTTTTGAATGACTATTCCGTCTTTTCTACTTGCTCATTCTGGGAGTTCTCTGTGTGCCAGGTATCGCTGAATATCTGGGTACCAAGGTTTTCCGTCGTCGATCTCCACTTCCAAAACTCTTTCTATCTCATAAACGAGTCTGCTTGTTGCTGTCAGTACTAATTGTCTCATCAATAACTTCTCTGGATTTTCCCAAGTTGCTGCAAGTGTAGCTGATGCGTCTGCCATCTGATTCTCTTCTCGCGGCAAGTGCTGAAACTTACAATCGGGGATAGCCTGTGCCAACTTTCTGAGGTGAAAAAGGTAAGGTTTCAACCATTCTTCCTTCAATTCCCATTCTCCCTGCATCTGTCGGACTACCAACATCGAATCTCCATATAACTCCACGCTCTCAGCCTTCAAGGCTATCAGTGCAGTCAATCCAAAAACACATGCTTCATACTCGGCCATGTTGTTAGTTACTCCGAACGTCAACCTCTTGGCCATAGGCAAGGTTTCTCCTTCGGGGGTCACTATCATGATCCCAATTCTAGCTCCTTTGTAATTCACTGCTTCGTCGAAATAGATCTTCCATCCTTGAACTGTTATTGCTTGGATCTCTTCATCTGGGAATTCAAACTTGTATTGATCCCCTTCAATAGGTTGCAATGCCAGGAACTCTGATACGGCTCGCCCTTTGATTACTTTGCAAGTGAGGTACTCAATGTCAAACTCTATCAGCAACACTAACCATCTACCCAACTTCCCTACTAGTGAAGGTACTAAATGTAGATACTTCAAGGGATTCTCCTTTGCTACCACTTGGATCTTGTAAGATTGGAAGTAATGACGTAATTTTCTGGACGCCCATACAACTGCCAAACAGATATTCTCTACTTCTTGATAGTGGGCTTCTTACGGAAGCACATTCTTACTGAGATAGTAGACCGCATGCTCTTTTCCCGTCTCATCTGCCTGTACCATCATTGCCCCCAGTGCTTCTGATTCTATGGCTAAATACAGTACTAAGGGTTTGCACGGTCTTGGAGGTTTCAATACAGGAGGCTTTACCAAGTATTCTCTGATCTTGTTGAAAGCTGTTTGACATTGCTCATTCCATTTCACTGGTTGGTCTTTTCTCAGCAGTTTGAAGATAGGCTCACACACAGACGTCAACTTGGAGATGATCCGATTGATATACTGAATTTTCCTGAGGAATGCTCTAACTTCTTTCTCAGTCTTCGGTGTAGGCATCTTGGTGATTGCTTTGATCTTCTCAGAGTCTACCTCTATTCCTCCCATTCCTACTGTATGTCCAAATAATTTTCCTGATGTTACCCAAAACACACATTTCTTGGGATTCAGCCGCAAGTTCTATTTGTCAACTCTCTGAAGGAACTTCTCCAGTGCTTCTATATGTCTGATTCTTGTCTCTGATTTCACCATCATATCATCCACATATACTTCAATCTCTTTTTGCATCAAATCATGGAATAATGTAGTGGCCATCCGCTGATAAGTAGCTCTTGCATTCTTGAGCCCAAACGGCATTACCTTGTAACAGTATGTGCCCCACTCAGTGACAAAGGTAGTCTTGTGCTTGTCTTCTTCAGCTATGAGAACCTGATTGTATCCTGAAAACCTGTCTACAAATGAATACATGGCAGATAAAGTCGCACTATCAACTAGCACGTCTATATGAGGTAGAGGAAAATCATCTTTCAGGCAAGCCTTGTTAAGATCTCTGTAATCCAAACACATTCTGACCTTCCCGTCTTTCTTC
Source organism: Zanthoxylum bungeanum (assembly GCA_019454045.1). Lineage (NCBI taxonomy): Eukaryota > Viridiplantae > Streptophyta > Magnoliopsida > Sapindales > Rutaceae > Zanthoxylum > Zanthoxylum bungeanum. Next base: position 111,778 of record SKCR01023792.1, read on the forward strand.
GGCACCGGAACAATATTTGCCAACCACTCAGGATACTTCACTACTTCTAGGAACCCCACACCTATCTGTTTCTTGACTTCTTCTCTGACCTTCTCGGCCCACTCAGGTCTCATCCGTCGAAGTTTCTGTTTCATTGGCTTTATATTTGTATAAGTTGGTATTGTATGCTGGGTAATGCTTCTATCTACTCCCGGCATGTCCTCATAGGACCAAGCAAATACTTTGGCATATTTTACTAATATTCCTTCTAATTTCTCCCGCTCCTCAGAGGTAACCTAACTAGCAATTAAAATTTCCTTGGGGCTCTCAGGTATACCAAGGTTAAATGCATTTGATTTGGTGGAGCTGATATCAAATATACTCAAGTCATGCAAATTGAAAGGAAGAGACTCAGGCAAGTAAGCAAAATGATTATCTTTAATACTAGCAAATGCAGGAGTACACTCAAATAAATCAGGAAGATAAATATCCTCGTCATCTACTGACACTTCATCCTCCGCAACTGGGTTTTTCTCAGCCTCCTTATTCCCTTCGAGGGTTAGGCTTTCCAGCTTCATCAGCTCTTCTTCCCACTTATCTTCTTCCTTCGCAACTTCTTCCGTCGGTGGTTTCTCACCCGGCACATCTTGAAAGATCTCAAACCTCGGTATCATGACCTCATTAACTTCTACTGGTTCGGGCTCTCCTTGATACCCCGTAGCCTTCACAAAGCATTCCATCAGCTTCAACCCTTTCTTCTTGGCCTTCGACTTATCCTCATCAGACTTGTACACCAATCCTCTCTGAGTGGTCTGCCCTTTTAAAGTTTGGCAGGGTTCCTCCTACACCTGAACCCTTACTCGGCTCGAACTTCATTTTCTCCATGATCCTAGCCACCTTAGGATCCACCCATTCTTCAAAGGTTGCTGACACCTGGAACCTCGTGAAAGGTTGTATCTCTAAAGCAGCCACATCATTATCTATTTCAACTTTAATTGTGATGATCTCTCCTCTGTATGGAAACTTGATGGCCGGATGCAGAGTGGAAGGCATGCCCCTAAGCTTGTGAAACCATGGCCTCCCCAACAACAAAGCAAAAGTAGTTGGGATGTCAAGCACAGTGAATTCAACCTCATCCTCGATCGGTCCCACCTTAACTATTGTAGCGAAAGTGCCCTCAACTCCTCGCTTACTGTCATCATATGCCTTGATAGTCATATTGGAGGGATCCAGATCCGTTACCTTCATTCCCAATCTTGATAGGATCTTCAGAGGGCACACATTGATGGATGAGCCATCATCCACCATTACAGAGGATGTCTTCCTTCCTCTCACTTCAGCTTTGATGAATAGTGGCTTGTTATGATTTATTCCATCTGCCGGGAGTTCTTCCTCAGAAAAGGTTATTGCCTGCAAAGCCTCCTTCTATACTGACCCCACAAACATTGTAGGATTAGCATCCTCTGGTATTATTATTTTGCTCAAGGCTTCAACCATACCACGCCTGTGCTCCTGTGATGAACACAACAATTCCCAGATGCTGACCTGTGCCAGTGTCTTCTTTAGCTAGCACAGCACAACATCCCCTTCAGTATAATCCACATTTTCCGTCACTTCTATCTCTTATGTCAACACTTCTTTACCCTTCTCAGCCGTCACTTCTCTCCATTCCCTGAAATTCTTCCGCTGTTCTGTTTCATCTTCACTGTTGCTATCCCAAATCCCCAGGCAAAAGGCTTGGTAGTCAAAGGATTTGAGGACAAGGCTTTCGGGTAGGCCAGAGCTTATCATATAGGTAGGTGGTGGGACATAGTGATAATTTGGTAGGGGGTTTTGATGTGTGTTAGGCTGTTCTTTTTCAGGGTCGGGTATTTTTTGGGAGTCTATGAGGTCCTGGATTTCATGGCGGAGGCGGGCGCAACTGTCAGTGTCATTGCCTTTCTGTTGGTGGAAATGACAATAGTGGTTCAGGTTGAGATATGGTGATGGATGGTGTGGAAGTGGTTTGGTCTTTAAGGGTTTCAGAAGTCTCTGTCTCTTTAATTTCTCCAGCACCTTAGACAAGGGTTTACCCAGGTTGGAGAATCGCTGGTTCCGGATGGCAGCAATTTCAGCAAAAACAGGCTTGGCACCTGATGTTCCCCCAATGGGCCTCATGTTCAGGCTATAGAACTTTCTGTTCTCGGCCTCTTCTTCTTCGATATCCATGACAGTCTCCCTCAACTGTCGTAAATCAGTAATCATGGAGGTCATCCTCCTCAACTTGCCATAGATAGAGGGCTTGGTGCCCTTGATGATCATTTTGATTTGGTCATTCTCCGAGGGTCGAGTCTGCATTTTTAGAAGCTGGCTCCTCCAGTGGTCTACATACTTTTTGAAGCTCTCTTCCAGCTTCTACTTGATGTTCTCCAAATCGCGGAGTGACAAGTCAATCTTTAAATTTGTAACATATTGACTCAGAAAATCCTCTGCCAATGCTCTCCAATCATCTTTGACTTTCCTCTCAAGGCCATGATACCATACCACGGGTGCCCCCTCGAGCGACATCCCAAACATTTTCTGAACTTGACGCTTTGATTGACCCACTGAACTCATAACTGAAACATACTGTCGGAGATGGACCCTCGGATCCCCAATCCCATTGAACTTGGCCATATCAGGCATCTTGAAATGAGCCGGCAGCTGTTCTTCAAAATTCATTGCCTCATAATCTAGAAAGTCTTCATGTTTACCCCTCATTTTGCGGGTAACCGATTCTACCTTATCCCGGGGCTTCTGCAACTCTGCCTAAGACCCGATTATTATTCCTGCCGCATATTCTGTTATGTCATTATCAAAAGTGGGGATGTCATCCCCCAACCTGTTCGGAGGCTCCTCACACCTCACATTCTAAGAGTTTCCACTAGCACGGGGCACAACCATATTAGCCATAGAAGTAGTCAAGGCTTGCAACTGTTCAGTAACCTTGGTGAGATTGGTCTCCAACTGATCCATACGGGATACCTCATTCTATGATTCGCTCATGTTTGCTATCGGCCTTTTGATAAGTCTTCCCTATTTCCTAGCCTAACGAGAATCTATGGTGTCTTTTAAAAATCTCAGTCAACATGTATGTGTGCAATGCATGGAATATATAAGTTGACCTCTTGCCATTTTAAAGCTTCAATCACATTATTGCAAGGTGCAAACTTGTCCCAGTTGAAAAGGCCCAACTTGTTTACACCTTTGCGATAACATGGCTAAACAACTTCAAATGATAAGGGGCCCATGTTGGAGTTCTACGGCCCCGAGGATCGAATACAAAGCATAAAACACATGTACGAATACAACGAGTGAGTTGCGGAATACTCACATCGATCGGTTGAGAGACGCGGCAACAAAAAAAAAATATTTTCTGCCCTCTGGACCTCTCGGCAGTGAGTTGCTGGGCAGTCCTCAAATTCGGCCTTCATCTTCCTCCATGAAAGCTCCAAGCTTTGTGAGATGATTCCAAGCACATGGGTGGACTTCCCTATCACCTTCACATGTCTCTCGGAGTGCTAGCTCTTGATGTTTTTGCCACAAAAACATCACACTTTGCTTCCCTTCATCCACGGTTTTCTGCCCAGAAAAAACAGTGAAGAAAATGGCCAAAATGCTGAGAGAGAGAGATGAAGAAATTGGCTCCAATTTTCGTGAACCAAGAGAGAGAGATGGAAAAGTGTATTAGGTTAATTGATTTCTAAAATCAATTCACCATATACCAATTTTTCTCTTTCAAAAGTCAAGCCATAAATGCTTGCCAACCACTCACATCAACTCCATCAATCAATGAATAGTGACTGCTATCAATCACTTAAAGTGAAAGACATCTATCACTTGATTGATGAATGATGTGACGCTAGATGATACTAGCATTTTGACACTTGATTTGACTTGCGTGCCGCACTCGAATTTGAAATGCGAATGCACTCGCAAACAATTCCGGGCTCAGGTTCACTAATTCCAAATTACCAATTTTCCGTTGCGTCGTAATTAAATCTAATTTAATTAAATAATCATGCCTAGCATAATCACTATTCACGTCGCTAACGAATTAATTCTAAATTAACTCGTTCGTCCGAATTAAAATCTAATTTTAATTCCGCGTCGAAATCCAATTTCGTATAATATATCGAATATATTATTTTATCGATTAATTCCAAATTAATCGTTCTCTCTCTTTTATTGATATTTTATCCCAGATAAAATATCTCCGCAATTAATCCCAGATTAATTTTCTCTCTCATCTAATTAATCCCAGATTAATTAAAAGTGCGAGTCATACGTCATCGGTGAATCTTCGGGAAGCGACCCATGAGATCCCCGGATATGTTGGCAGTAAATTCGATCGTCGGACTATCCGAACACGTAAGTACCTAGTACTACGTTTATACCGATTTGCAAGACAAGGTTGGTTTCTAGCAAAGCGCCATGCCTGCCCAATTCTCCAGAAATATCCTTACAGGAATAAAGGATCTATATCAGGCGTAGCATACGTAGTATTGTGTATGTCGATCCAGTATCGGATGATCACATGCAAGGCCTGGGGCTGGTACAGTGTCTGCCCCGTACGAAACATATATCGGATTACGATCAACTATTCTCTTTATTATCGGATAATCATGACCAAGTCATGATATCCCGATGGTTGCAACCCTTTAGAGAACCAGTTTTGTATCCCTACGCGATCATCATCTCCATATGACTGGAGTGATACTTCCGTCTTGACATCACACCCAACACACTACGATTCTCAATATACCCAGCAGAGGCGTACATAGAACCTGTTAAAGTCCTGGATGACCAAAACCAAAGTATATTGATTGTCACAAGTATTAGCGGTGCAAGTCTCAGGTTAAGTCCAAATACACCTACCCTGATTTCAGACTTCCATAGACACATAATCATACTACCAATGGAATTCCGAGGGGGTCTATCTAGAGCGAAGCTGTTTCCCGTACCATCGGTAAAACACAACCTCCTATTACACTTGCATGAGCATCCTATATCCAAATATATGAGAACTATGTCGTTGTGCCCTCACAACGTGCACAAGTGTAATACTAGTCTTTTACGTATTTATCGATGTCCAATCTCGATAATACTCTGACTAGGGATATTTAATGATTTATCCTTCGTGGATTGATATTGTCTCATATCATTCTCAATCCAGGAACAAATCATAAGGACCTCCTATCATTTATACATCTTGGTGATCTAATCACAAATGATAAGAGTGCAATCTCCTTTGTCACATAGTTAATTTGTACAACAACACCATGATCTGTACAAATAGTGACACTATGGGTCATAAGTGTCCAATAATCTCCCACTTGGCCTATAGCCAGTCACTTCGAGTGTCTGACACCCGATCTATGTACGATTGGCTCAAACTGCTGAGAAAAGGCTTTCATCAACGGATTTTCATGATTATCGTCTGATGCGATTTATACGATCATCGCATCACCATGATGTATGATCCGAACGAATCAGATGAATATCAAAGTAAGTATCTGGATCGTTGATGAGACCGTTAATTCTTTAGCCTGCGCTGACGCCTAGCTCAGCGGCTAACAGAACTATATCTAATCTAATTAGATTTATTATCGACCCAAATGGCTTCAATTGATGCCTCAGCAGCAGCAATAACCCGCATTTGTTGTTTATTTGGTAACAGTATCTTGCTTGGAAGATTTCCAGCTCACTGTACCATTATTCAAACTGTATAGTACCTTTTACGACTTATAGTCGTTTAATCGGTTAGGAAACTTGTAGCAGTGATCCCAGTCACTTCAAGTTCTCCTTCTCCATAGTATAAGACAGCATCCTTAGTTCTCTAAGATACTAATGTATTTTCTTAATATCAATCCAGTGACTATCACTTAGATTGGCCAGTTTGTGAATCCATATGCTCAAAGCGTATGAGATACCAGGTCGGGTACATTTTTCAATGTACGAATTCTCAGAGAATTTTAATGAAAGCCAAGCTTTCACCGATTGTTTTATAGGAATATCATTTCCAAGAAATGACATATTTATCATCATTATTTATAGGACACTATTGTCAGTGCGCTCCCACTAACCTCATTATATACACAAGAATCATTTCGTTTTGAATTAAATAATAAACTATTATGATTACATCAAAACGATAATTCCAAGAACCTAATGCTTGCTTCAATCCAAACATGGATCGAAAAACCTGCAAACCTTGTTTGCTAGTTTTGGTACGACAAAACCGACAGGATGTTATAAATATCCTCCAAAAGGTTTCCTTTTCAGGAAAGCGATTTTACCGTTAAGCGATTTTACTAGTATAGGTTCATCATTGATGAACAATTTATGTTCCATTAAGGAATGGGTGCCTTGAATAGTATTACTCCGATTTTCATCGAGTTTTACTATCCTCCCACTTACCACTGCATACAGGTATTCCTCTTAGGAAAACCGCATGGCGAGCAACAATTACATTGTTCTCTTGTGAGTTGTATAAGTACTATACTTTGGTATCCCTAGGATAACCTACAATTGGCACTTATCCAATTTGGGTTTTAGTTTGGTATCATCCAAACTTATACCTAGCATTCCCAAATGTTCAGGAATGAGAAACCTGGTTTCTTTCCTGTTCATATCTAATATGAAATCTGTCAAACAGATTTTTATGGAACCTTATTCAAAATAAGTTATGCACTGTTAATATATATCCGTTGAAGGAAATGGTAGCTCAGAGCGACTCATGATTAACCTTATCATGTCTGACAAAATTTGGTTATTCAGTTCAGACACATCGTCACTTTGACGTGTTCCGGGAGGAGTCCTCATTGAAAGAATACTATACTCTTTCAAGTATATGAGAAACTTATTGCTTAAGTATTTTCCAATATGGTCTTACCGTGACAGTTTTATACTTTAGCCGATCTGTTCGTGTCGAAACTCTAAAAGTTTCCGATTTGTGTTTCAAAAGAAACACATAACCATAACGGGATGCCACATCCGTAAAGGTCACGAAATATTCATATCCACCTCTAGCCTAGCTAGACATGGGCCCACTTGTTTCACTATGAACTAGGGCTTATCAGATCGGTGGCATTTACACTTTTACCAAATAAATATGTTTTAGGCACTTTGCCCTATAAACTAGATTCGTAGACTTTATTTGAATGGAATCAAATCAGTCCTAGTACCCACTCTTCGAAAGTGTGGATATACGATTCTTGTTTAATTGTGTCCCAGACAACAATGCCACATTTAAGTTTCTTCTGATCAAATCAGTTTGAGCTATTTGTTTGTTATATTTTGAGATTTATTTATATTCAAATTATAAATATTGTTATTCACATCTAATGTGTTTATCTCAATATCATATTTATATAATAAAACACTTTAGTGTTCTAGAATATAAACGTAAATCCGCAACAGATTAAACACTGATATGGAGATAATGTATCTAGTCAAACTAGTTACATTATAACACTTTCCTAATTTAAGTACATACCTGAGGGTAGTTCCTAAACTTAGGTATCTACGGTTAAAATAGCGACTTTCGTCCCGTTTCCAATTCGCAGATTAAATCTCAACTGAAGGTCAGTATTCTGCTCATAGCAGATTCTGAACATTAGTATATATTTATGTACCACACTAAGTATTTAAAATCCAATTTCAATACTAGTTATGAACATAATTATGACAGACATATTTGAAGTCAAAGCATTGCTCGTCTTCAATTCCTTCATGTCTGCTTTGTCCAAACGGCAGTCACGCTTCCGTGATCCCGTTTGCCATATTTTAGGCAGACATTTTGAGATATGTCCTTTATCTTCCCAGAAGATTATAATTATTTTTCCTTTACACTTTTCCACATTCCAGAAGCCTTTGGCCAAGCCTTGGGTTTCTAGAATATCGAAGTAAAGTGCGCCTTGCGCTACTTGCCTCATTGCAAAGTTTGGCTTTGTCTCCTTGAGAATAGCCATTAACTCTCCAAGAGTTATCAATTCCAATTTATTACTTCTAAAATCTAAGTAAAGATTTATGAAGATTTAAGGATCTAATCCTTAGTTCTGATTAAGAAATTAAGGAGTCTACTGCGACAAGCTTAATGGATTAAGCACTAAAGTTATCATCACATGAATCTTCCAAAGATCATGCTCTACTAATTGCTCAACTCTAGGCTTAGGCTTAATATGTTATTTTATCATATAAAGTAACTTATTAGTTTCCAGGACCATCCTGAATTTATTCTCAATTTGAAAATTAAACCATTTAAATACATTTTCCCTAGGAATATGTTTTAAATGTCAATCTTTCAATTTTATCTTGATTCTAATAGTCCAACTATTTAATCAACGATTTAGGTACTATTTATTATAATGATTATTATAATCCAATTATAATATCAACTATAAATGAATAGTTTGAATACAGTCCAATTGTTATATTAAAACAACGTTTTAAATATTAGTCCAACTAACATTTAATTTATTTGACGAATGATATTTGTTTGAGCGCGTATGGCAAGTAATTAAACGAATATTGCAAATTTAATTCTTGCCTCCCACTATTTTTCGGCGAGCCTCTAACCCTCTGTCGAGTACTCAGGAAACCGTGTTTCCTAGCGGGCTAGGATCCCGTTAAATATCACACAATCTTGACTTTGGCCAACAAATTGTATGATAATTAACTAGGTAGATCTCTAAGATCAATTGGATCCAATCCAATTCCTAGATCCAGTAGGGGGACATCCAAGTCTGAAACATATATCTTATATATGCTAATATATCTAATATATTGCCTAACCTTTTTCCTCTGAATCAACTAAGCCTTGGCTTTGGCACAACAAACTTAGTGATCCCAGTTAAGCGTGACCCATTGACCATGGAAAGCTTTGTAATCAATGTCGATGGACAAGAAGTGGTCTTGACTTTGGCCAACAAACCACAACTTGGACAAGACACCGATATGGAACAAAGCTCTCGTGATTCAAACACATCCTTGACGGACAAAGGTCTTGACTTTGGCCAACAAACCAATGCCAGTCTTAGATCTTGAGTAAGAATCACTCAATGGAAGGAAAAACGCATAATATTTTGTGAGGGTTTTTCACGTGCAAATTAGCAATCAATTTATTATCTTTGTTAAGGTCTCATCATCATACACCCTTAAACATGAATTCTAAGCACATAATAAAGCACATATGAATAAATAATAATGATATGCGGATAAATACTTAACACATTGATCCTAGATCAAATCTTTCTCTTTCCTCTCTCCCGCTAGCAAATGTATTACTTCTACCCTTACCCTACAATTCTAAAGAAACCTCATTTACATTGAGGGGAATAGGTGAGAAGAGAATACAAAGAGTAAGGAGGTAATAAGGCTGGACACGCAGGTCCAATTAATAAATTCCAAATTTATTACAACAATTTCTAAAATTGCCCCACCCATCTAACATTCATCCGATATACATTATTCATGCATCGCAACCATGTATTCACACAAGCATGTTATCAATCAATCTAATCAAATTAATTAATCTGATAATTAGTGACCATCCAATGTTCAAACAACAATTTGATTTTGCGCGAGTCAAACTCGTTTTGCGAATAAGTACTCAAAGTACGAATTCTCGAATTAAATTTAAACTACAAAATTAAATCCAATTCAATTTGTATTTAATACTAATTCGTTATTTAATTCCAAATTAAATATTACACTTTATTAATAAACCTTTACGACTTAAATTCCAAAATTAATCGTTACGGGTCTCAAAGCCCGATTAACGTCCAACGTCAATTTAATTAAAGTCCAATGGGCTTTTAATTAATTTCTTAAGGCGTGGACTTTTGGTCAACTCGGGTCAAACCCAATAACCAAAGTCCAATCCGGGATTAACCCCATAAGCCTAGAAATCAATTTAGGCCCATTAGGCCCAATTAAATAATTAAAGGTCCATTAGTCGCCTTTGGGCTTTATGGAAGCGGTTTTGGGCCCAATTGGATCCAACCAATTTAGCCTAAACCCAACTTAGTACAGCCAAGCCCAATAAGCCCAATAACAACTTTAAAAGCCCAATTTCCAAAATTAGCCCAATATAATTGAATTACAAAAATCCAATTTCACAATTTAATTACATAAAGTGTATAACATAATTAATTACATAAATCAACATTTCCAAATCATCAATTTACACAACTAATCATGCTCTTTAACATCAAATAGTGTCCAACACAATTTAATCAAAAATCAAACCCAAATCATGCTTTATAGCTCTCGGCAATTTGGGGTTATTTGTGTCCGATTCGGTTTCAATCAAATTAAATCCACAATCGACATTAAATCAACATTCCCAATCGTTTCAAGTCATCCAATGATCAACGAAACAAAAAATTACCAAAAATTAGGGCACTAATACTCTCAGCCAAACTAAGAAATTAGGGGAAATTTGTTCCAAATAAGTTCTCTTGAAATTGATCAAATTAATCTTCAATTAAACATGAATTAGGCATACTCAAACATCCAATTTAATCAAATCATGCTCAAATACATTTTAACCAAATTTTAAGCACTAATCAAATTTCATGCTTTTACTCCGCTATGATACCATTGTTGGAGTTCTACGGCCCCGAGGATCGAATACAAAGCATAAAACACATATGCGAATACAACGAGGGAGTTGCGGAATACTCATATTGATCGGTTGAGCGACGCGACAACTAACAAAAAATATTTTATGCCCTCTGGATCTCTCGGCGGTGAGCTGCTGGGCAGTCCTCAAATTCGGCCTTCATCTTCCTCCATGAAAGCTCCAAGCTTTGTGAGATGGTTCCAAGCTCATGGGTTGACTTCCCAATCACCTTCGCATGTCTCTCAGAGTGCTAGCTCTTGATGTTTTTGCCACAAAAAAATCACACTTTGCTTCCATTCATCCATGATTTTCTGCCCATAAAAAACAGTGAAGAAAATGGCCAAAATGCCGAGAGAGAGAGATGAAGAAATTGGCTTCAATTTTCGTGAACCAAGAGAGAGAGAGGGACAAGTGCATTAGGTTAATTGATTTCTAAAATCAATTCACCATATACCAATTTTTCTCTTTCAAAAGTCAAGTCATAAATGCTTGCCAACCACTCACATCAACTCCATCAATCAATGAATAGTGACTGGCGTCAATCACTCAAAGTGAAAGACATCTATCACTTGATTGACGAATGATGTGATGCTAGATGCGACTAACGATTTGACGCTTGATTTGACTTGCGTGCCGCACTCGAATTCAAAATGCGAATGCGCTCGCAAACAATCCCAGGCTCGGGTTCGCTTATTCCAAATTAATGAATTTTTTGTTGCGTCGCAATTAAATCTAATTTAATTAAATAATCATGCCTAGCATAATCACTATTCATGTCGCTAACGAATTAATTCTAAATTAACTCGTTCACCCGAATTAAAATATAATTTTAATTCCGCATCGAAATCCAATTTCATATAATATATCGAATATATTATTTTATCGAGTAATTCCAAATTAATCGTTCTCTCTCTTTTATTGATATTTTATCCCAGATAAAATATCTCAGCAATTAATCCCAAAATAATTTTCTCTCTCATCTAATTAATCCTAGATTAATTAAAAGTGCGAGTCATACGTCATCGGTGAATCTTCGGGAAGCGACCCATGAGATCCCCGGATATGTTGGCAGTAAATTCGGTCGTCGGACTATCCGAACACGTAAGTACCTATTACAACGTTTATACCGATTTACAAGACAAGGTTGGCTTCTAGCAAAGCGCCATGCCTACCCAATTCTCCAGAAACATGCTTACAGGAATAAGCGGATCTATATCAGGCGTAGTATACATAGTATTGCGTATTTCGATCCAGTATCGAATGATCACATGCAAGGCCTGGGGCTGGTACAGTGTCTGCCCCGTACGAAGCATATATCGGATTATGAGCAACTAGTCTCTTTATTATCGAATAATCATGACCAAGTCATATTATCCCGATGGTTGCAACCCTTTAGAGAACCGGTTATGTATCCCTACGCGATCATCATCTCCATATGACTGGAGTGATACTTCTGTCTTGACATCACACCAAACACACTACGATTCTCAATATACCCAGCAGAGGCGTACACAGAACCTGTTAAAGCCCTGGATGACCAAAACCAAAGTATATTGATTGTCGCAAGTATTAGCGGTGCAAGTCTCAGGTTAAGACCAAATACACCTACCCTGATTTCAGACTTCCATAGACACATAGTCATACTACCAATGGAATTCCGAGGGGGTCTATCCATAGAGAAGCTGTTCCCATACCATCGGTAAAACACAACCTCCTATTACACTTGCATGAGCATCCTATACCCAAATATATGAGAACTATATCGTTGTGCCCTTACAATGCGCACAAGTGTAATACTAGTCTTTTACGTATTTATCGATGTCCAATCTCGATAATACTCTGACTAGGGATATTTAATGATTTATCCTTCGTGGATTGATACTGTCTCATATCATTCTCAATCCAGGAACAAATCATAAGGACCTCCTATCATTTATACATCTTGGTGATCTAATCACAAATGATAAGAGTGCAATCTCCTTTGTCACATAGTTAATTTGTACAACAACACTATGATCTGTACAAATAGTGACGCTACGGGTCATAATTGTCCAACAGCCCAAACACAGGATGGCCTATCAGTATTTTAGAAACTTTTAGCCCAATTTTCATAAGATACGAACTCATCCCAATTTAAATGGCCCAATAAGTTCGCCTTTCTGACAAGAAGTCTAACTGAGTCCAAATGATGATGGTCCTAAGCATAAGTATAAAGAAATAATTTCTACAGAGTGGCCCATCGGTATTAAAGGTCCTCCATTTGGAGGGATAAAAAGCCTACGGTCTACCATTACCACGATACTTCGCCGCGACTTTTAGCCCGTTATTATTTATTAGGTGTCATCTATTCATCCGTTCACGTATGTGTCATGTTGTTTACTACATTTTAGAGGTCACTGCTGTAACCCCGTTCCAATACGTTCCGAAACGCCGCACATACACATGTTTTCTATCTCAGTTCGTTCGAACACGTTTACGAACGCTACTCGAATATGAACCTTCTGTTTACCGTTCGAACGCGGCTAAGAACGCCGCACGAATGCCCACTGTAAATAGGTCATCTTCCATCACAGCTCATACATGGTTACTCATCTTGTCATTTACCTTTTTTTGATTGTTCATGTTCTCGCAGTTAGTCATTTATTGTGTTCACAATATCACATGTTCGTTTCCATGATGCATGTTTACACGATAGTTATCTACTTATGCTTCCGCATTCATCCATTCAACATGTTCATGAAGTTATATGCTTGCCGTTATTCCGATTTGCTTTCATGTGTGATTGTACTATTATTTTCTACTGGCATTCCTATGATCAAATTTAATGTGCTTATGACATTGTATGTTTGCTGTATTTCAATTTATCTTTATGCATGTAAATTGGGACATAGATTATATGAAAATAGGTTGTATGCAAATTGGGACAAAGATTGTATGCAAATATGGTATATGCAAATTCAGACATAGGCTGTATGCAAATATGAAGTTGTGTTACATGTGCACTTAGATGAACTTTTGATGTATGCATGCGAACTTAAGAGTAAATCACCCCTTGGAAATATGTTGCTAGACTCGATTAAATTATTGAACAAATCCTTTTATTACAAGTGGCATAAGTAAGGGACCATTCCAAACCCAACGGTTTGAGGTCTTCCCTTGCGAGGGGTGAGTTCGGCCTTAAATCATTTTCCCGGTTCACACCGGGTGGCGACTCTATTATTCTCCGGTTTAGTCCCCCGTGGGCTACTCCGTACTCCCAACCGGGCCTCGAGCCCGGGACAGCATGTGTCGCCCAGTTTCTGTTTCCCACAATAGACATATGGTTCAATTGGGTTAAACTGGGTATTTGTGTCTGACCATCGACAGAGGCTTTTGCATAATTTCGTGTTCCAGGTTAGTAAACTGATTTATTACAAAAACATAAAATAATCACTTCATCTTTTAAAATATATTAAAATGATTCACAACCCTAGATTTTTGTGTCTTTTGTTATTTTCCTTAGTATTTTCTTTTGTCTTTTTATTTATTTATTTAGCAAATCTACAATCAACCAAATCAATCAAGCAATCATTCTCTTCTCCCTCAATTAGATATCTGTAAATAAATAGATTCAATAATTAATAACAACAGTAGGAATTAAGACCTCGTGGGATCGATATTTTTATACTAGTTGAACGATATGTACGCTTGCATTATACGCGTGTGTTTACGCCGATCAGTGCGGTTCAGGGGTACAGGTCAGAGGCAGTTTGGTGTGATTCAGGGGTACAGGTCAAAAGAAGTTTGGTACGGTTCATGGGTATAAATCAGAGGTTGTTTTCAGGGGTTGTATGGGCGTGAATTGAAGGTTGTTTGTGAGGGATTTTATGCGTGAGATTGAGGGCTGCTGCATTGGTAATGGGCGTGAGTGCTATGAATTATGGGGGATTTGGGCTAAGGTTGTGTTTTAAAATAGAGGTCCAACAAGCGAACCCGAAGCTAAACAAGCGAATTACATCCAACAAACTTTTCCCTTCTGACGTCCGTTTCCCGCGACTTCCACAACTTAAAAGGTAGTGTCTCCATACGAGACTCATCATCGAGACTTACATGCAAAAATGCAGTGCCTACAGTTGGACTAATGATGAAGTTGAATTTGGCAAGTTAAAGGTTGAGTAAAAGACTTGGTTTACTTGTCATTTACACATACCAATTCCAACACTCAACTCAAGTATTTAAACTAAGTCAATTTTGGAAATTCTCTCTTCTGCTCACCGCATTGTGTCGAGCTTCTTCTTCTCATCTTCTTGTGTTTTGTTGCAAAACCAAGTGAGCTAGCACTCAAAGGAGTTTAATGAGGTGATAGGGAGACTCACCCATGAGTTTGGAACACTAAAAGAAGGCTTGGAGCTTCCATCATCCATGGAAAAAGTTTTGAACTTCAACCGATCATTGTGAGTATTTTCCGCAACTATCTTTTATTATTCACAAACGAATCATGCTTAGAGATTCCGTGGCATGTCTAGGACACTAACAATGGTATCAGAGCGAGATCTAAGCTTGATTTGGATTGTAGGGTTTATAAACTTTAATTTGGGATTTTATGCTTGGAGTATGTATTTTCCTAAATTAGTTGTTTGCTTGTGGTTGGATGATGATGAAATTTGATTTGTGCATCTTAGAATTTAAGAAAAATTGATTAGATTAATTTTCCATATAATTCACACCTTGGCCGAATGGTACCCTAGATGTAGCTCATGGTGATTTTTTTTTTAATTTTAACAATTGGATATGTTAAATGGCATGAAATGAATCTTAAATATTGAATGTTGATTTAATTAGATTGAAATCAAATTGGATGTTATTTTGTTGCCATTGCCATGCGATATGAAGCATGCTGGAAAGATTGATTTTGATTAATTTGTGTTGGACATAAATTAGATGTTAATCATGATTAATTAGATTCATTATTGTTTTGGAAATACTAGATTAATTAATTAATTGTGTTAATTACACTTGAATTGGATTAATATGTAATTTGGAATAATGTATTAATTTAATTGTTGTAATTGGGGTTAATGGGCTTGGTTGGGCCAAGTTTGGTTTTAGTCAAATGGGTTAAATCCAATTGGGCCTAAAACCATTTCCATAAAGTCCAAGTATGACATTGGGCCTTTAATAATTTAATTGGGCCTAAATTGATTTTGTGGCATAGGGTGATTCCTAACTTGGGCCTTGGCATATTGGGTTTGATCCATAATGGCCAAAGCCCATGCCTAAAGAATTAATTGAAAACCCATTGGACTTTAATTGAATAGTATTGGATACTAATTGGGCCTTTGAGACCCGTTAAGATTGGATTTGGAATCCAAGTCTAAAAGGCACTATTGAAAGTGTAATTATTTAATTTGGAATTAATTATGAATTAGTATTGGATAAAATTTAAATTGGATTTAAAATAGTAGTTCGATATAATTCAAGAATACGTACTTTGAGTATTTATTTTTTAAATGAGTTGGACTCGCGCAAATCAAATTGTTGTTTGAACATTGGATGATCATTAATTCAAAGATTAATTAATTGGATTAGATTGATTGAATAACATGCTTTGTGTGAATACTTGGATGTATTTGTATGAATAATGTATATCGGATGGATAATAGAAGGGTGAAGGCAATTTTGGAAATTGTTGTAATAAATTTAGAATTTATTAAATTGGACCTGCGTGTCCAGCCTATTATATCTTTTCTCATTGTATTTCTCTTCTCACCAATTCCCCTCAATGTAAATGAGGTTTCTTATTAGTGTTATGTAATTGGGTAGAAGTTAGTGCTGGCTTGAGAGAGGAAAGTGAGAGATTTGTTCTAGGAACAATTTGTTATATATCCATCCGCATATCATTATTAATTTATTTCACGCCTTATTATGTTTTTAGAATGCATGTTTAAGGGTGTATGATGAGACCTAATTAAAGATAATAAATTGGTTGCCAATTTACGCAAAAAAACCCTCATTCAATATTAAGCGTTTTTCCTTCCATTGAGTGGTTCTCTCTCAAGATCCAAGATTGGCATTGGTTTGTTGGCCAAAGTCAAGACCTTTGTCCATCGCGGATGTGTTTGAACCGCGTAAGCTTTGTTCCATATCGTATGTCTTGGGCGGTTGTGACTTGTTGGCCAAAGTCAAGGTCACTTATTGTTCATCGATTTCGATTGCAAAGCTTTCCCACTGTCAATGGGTCACGCTTAACTGGAATCATTAAGCTTGTTGAGCCAAAGCTAATGCTTAGTTGATTCAGAGAAAATAGGTTAGGAAATATATTAGATATATTTACATATATATTGGATATATGTTTCGGACTTGGAGGTCCACCTACTGGAACTAGGAATTGTATGAGATCCAATTGATCTTAGAGATCTACCTAGTTAAGTTTCATACAGCTTGTTGGCCAAAGTCAGGGTTGTGTGTTATTTAACGAGATACTAGCCCACTAGGAAACTAGGTTTCCCAAGTACTCTAAAGACGGTTAGAGGCTCGCAGAAAAATAGCAGGAGGTTAGTATTAAATTTGCAATATTCGTTTAATACTGGCTAATACGCACTATTTATTTTTCGTCATTAATTATACATATATTAGTTGGACTAATATTCAATTGTTGTTTTAATTAAACAGTTGGACTGTATTCAAACTACTTCATTTGTAGTTGGTTATATAGTTGTACTAAAGTAATCAAAACATTTGAATGTAACTGTTCATTTATAGTTGGTTATATAGTTAGACTATAGTAATCAATACATTTGAATTTAACCAATCATTTTTAGTTGGATATATAGTTAGACTATAGTAATCATTACATTTGATTGTACCCGAAATCATTGATTGAATAGTTGGACTATAGCAATCAAGATGACCTGAAAGATTAGCGTCAAAGGACATAATCCTGGGTGAAAATGTCTTTAACGGCTTTAATTTTCCAGATTGGGAAAAGAATCTCAGGATAAACCTAGGAGCTGAGAAATTACTCTATTTGATAGAGAAACCTCTCGGGCCTGAGCCCGGAGTTGAGCAAATAGTGGTGTTGGACAATTGTGACCCATAGCGTCACTATTTGTAAAAGACATTGTGGTTTTTGTACAAATTAACTATGTGACAATGGAAATTGATATTTTATCATTTTGTAATTAGATTACTTGTATATATATAAATGATAAAAGTTCTTATGATTAATTTCGGATTAATAAGATATGAGACGATATCAATCCACAAAGGTTTAATCATTAAATATCTATAGTCATAGTATTATCGAGACTGGTCATCGATAATGCGGAATAGTCTAGTATTGCACTTGTGTGCATTGTGGGAGCATAATACTATGACTATAGATAGACCCCGCGGAATCCCATTCGTAGTATGACTATATGTCTATGGGAATCTGCATCAGGGTATGTGTATTTGGTCTTAACTTGAGACTTGCATCGCTAATACTTGCGACAATCAATACGCTTTGGTTTTGGTCGTTTGGGACTTTAACAGGTTCTGTGTACGCCTCTTCTGGGTTTATTGAGAATCGTAGTGTATTGGGTGTGATGTCAAGACGAAAATATCACTTCAGTCATATGAAGATGATGATCACGCAGGGATACAAAATTGGTTTTCTATTATGTTGCAACTATCGGGATAATATGACAAGGTCATGATTATCCGATTATAGAGACAAGTTGCTTGTGATCTGATATATGCTTCGTACGGGGCAGACACTATTCCGGCACTAGGCCTTGCATATGACATCAGATACTGGATCGCAATACGCTATACTACGTATACTACGCCTGAAAAAGATTATATATTCCTTAAAGAATATTTCTGGAGAATTGGATAGGCACGGCACTTTGCTAGAAGCCAACCATGTCTCGTAAATCGGTAAGAACGTGGTACCGGGTACGCATATGTTCGGATAGTCCGACGACCGGATTTACTGCCAACATATCCAGGGATCTCATGGGTCGCTTCCCGAAGATTCACCGATGACATTTGACTCAAACATAATTAATCTGGGATTAATTAGAAGAGAGAGAAAATTAATCTATGAATAATTACGGCAAAAATCTATTTGGGAAAAAATTCAACTAGAAGAGAGAAAACGATTAATTTAGAATTAATCGATTAAATAATTTATTCTATATATTAAATGAAATTAGATTTCATAACGGAATTAAAATTGGATTTTAATTCGGGCGAACGAATTAATTTAGAATTAATTCGCAAGCGACTTTGATAGTAATTTTGCTAGGCATAATTATTTAATTAAATTTGATTTAATTATGTCACAACGAAAAATTTGTTAATTCAGAATTAACGAACCCGAGCCTGGAATGTATTTGCGGGCCCACTCGGACTTTGGATCAAAGTGGGGCCCACATCAAGTCACATCACTAGTCAATCTCATCACCTTTTTGGTTGATGGAAGTTTTTGGTTTTTGGTGACTTGTAGCTTACACAAACTTGAGAGATGAGTGACCTTTTACCAACTTTGGATTTTGGTATATTACATTTTGATTTTGGATAATTAAAAACACTTTACATTTTTTTTCACTCATCATTTTTTTTCTCTCTTCACCGTGACTCTCCCTCTCTTTTATCCTCACATTGCCGAGACTTACAAAGAATAAGGGGAAGACTTTTATTGCAAATTTCTTCCATAGCTAGCACTTAAAGGGTCATTCAAATGTGATAGGGAAACATTCCTTGAGTTTGGAATCTCATTCACCAAGCTTGGAGCTCAACACACAATCATCAAAGAGGAGCTTGGAGCACTTCAAATGAGCAAAAATTTTAGTCTCAACACATCAATCCAACCGATCGTTGTAAGTATTTTCCCGCATTCTTACTTCGGGTATTCACTTCTTTTATGCTTAAATGATCTTCAGATTGATCTTAGAGACCCAACAATGGTGATAGGGAAACATCCCTTGAGTTTGGAATCTCATTCACCAAGCTTGGAGCTCAACACACAATCATCAAAGAGGAGCTTGTAACACTTCAAATGAGCAAAAATTTTAGTCTCAACACATCAATCCAACCGATCGTTGTAAGTATTTTCCCGCATTCTTACTTCGGGTATTCACTTCTTTTATGCTTAAATGATCTTCGGATTGATCTTAGAGACCCAACAATGGTATCATGAGTCTATTTAAGCATGAAATGGATTAGGGTTCATAATCTTGAATTTGGCTATTTTTGCTTGGAGCATGATTTAATCAAATTGAGTGTTTGAGTATGCTTAGATTATGATAACTAGGAGTTATGCATGATTAATTTTATGAAAAATTAATTAGATTATTTTTGTCAAATTTGGTTACCTTGGCCGAATGTGATGAACTATTGTAGCTTATGGTGATTTTGATTTTAGGCCATTGGATGTGTTTAA
Organism: Zanthoxylum bungeanum; assembly: GCA_019454045.1. Classification (NCBI taxonomy): domain Eukaryota; kingdom Viridiplantae; phylum Streptophyta; class Magnoliopsida; order Sapindales; family Rutaceae; genus Zanthoxylum; species Zanthoxylum bungeanum. Next base: position 131,808 of record SKCR01023792.1, read on the forward strand.
AATGCTTGGATATATTGATTTGTGATTTAATTTGATTGAAATCAAAATTGATGAAAAAAATCCCATGATTGTCGTGAGCCTTGGAAGCGTATTGGAGTTTGATTTTTCATCAATTATGTTGGACATGAATTGATAATAATAAAGCATGATTAATTAATTAATTTAATGTTTTGGAAATGTTAATTTAAATAATTAATTATGGCTATACACTTTAATTAACTAAAATTGTGATATTTGGAATATTACAATTTAATTAATTAGGCTTAATTTGGAATTGGGCTAAAATTGTTATATTTGGGCCTAATGGGCTTCGTTGGGCCAAGTTGGTTTAGGACAATTGGATTGGATCCAAATCGGGCCTAAAACCATTCCATAAAGTCCAAATATAATAAATGGGTCTTTTAAATTTAATTGGGCCTAATGGGCCGAAGTTACTTTTATGGCAAATAAGGTGATTCCTTATTTGGGCCTTGGTATTTGGGTTTGACCCATATTGGCCAAAGCCCCTGCCGTATGAAATTAATTAAAAGCCCATTGGACTTAATTAAATTGTCATTGGTTGTTAATTGGGCTTTGAGACCCATTAAGATTAGATTTAGAATCTAAGTCGTAAAGGCGCATTAAAAGTGTAATTATTTAATTTGGAATTAAATAAGAATTAGTATTGAATACAAATTAAATTGGATTTAAAATTGTAGTTCGATATAATTAAAGAATACGCACTTTGAGTACTTATTCTTTAAACGAGTTGGACTCACGCAAATCAAATCGCTGTTTGAACATTGGATGATCACTTAATTCAAAGATTAATTAATTGGATTAAATTGATTGAATAACATGCTTTGTGTGAATACATGGATGTATTATATGAATAATGTATATCAGATGGATATTAGATGGGTGAGGGCAATTTTGGAAATTGTTGTAATAAATTTAGAATTTATTAAATTGGACCTGTGTGTCCATCCTTTATCTATTGACTCTTTGTAATTCTCTTCTTAACAATTCCCCTCAATGTAATGAGGTTTCTTTATTGTATTATGTAATTGGGTAGAAGTTAGAATAGTGCTAGCCGGGGAGAGGAAATGAAGTGATTTGTTCTAGGAACAATTTGTGAGATATCCATCCGCATATCATTATTATTTTATTTATCGCGCCTTATTACGCTTTTAGAATGCATGATTAAAGGTGTATGATGAGACCTAATCAAAGATAATTAATTGGTTGCCAATTACACGAAAAACCCTCAATCAAATATTAAGCGTTTTCTTTCCATTGAATGGTTATTTCTCAAGATCCAAGATTGGCATTGGTTTGTTGGCCAAAGTCCAGATCAATGTCCATCGCATATGTGTTTGAACTATGAAAGCTTTGTTCCATATCGCATATCTTGGGCAAGTTGTGATTTGTTGGCAAAAGTCAAGGTCACTTCTTGTTCATCGACATGGATTACAAAGTTTTCCAAGGTCAATGGGTCCCGCTTAACTGGAATTATTAAGCTTGTTGAGCCAAAGCCAAGGCTTAGTGATTCAAAGGAAAAGGTTAGGAAAATATATTGGATATATTGTATATATGTTTCAGACTTGGAGGTCCACCTACTGGATCTAGGAATTGGATGAGATCCAATTTATCTTAGAGATCTACCTAGTTAAATCATACAGCTTGTTGGCCAAAGTCAAGGTTGTGTGTTATTTAACGGGATCCTAGCCCACTAGGAAACTAGGTTTCCCGAGTACTCAACAGAGGGTTAGAGGCTCGCCGAAAAATAGTGGGAGGCCAGTATTGAATTTGCAATTTCATTCAAATACTTTCCAAATACGCGTTTTCAAATTATTTCATCATTTTAAATATTTATTAGTTGTACTAATATTCTATTATTTTCTTGTAACAATTGGATTGTACCCAAAAATCGTTAATTGAATAGTTAGACTATTGCAATTAAGATGACTGGAAAGATCGGGGTTAGAGACATTATCATGGGCGAAAATGTCTTTAATGTTGTGAACTTTCTTGACTGGGATATGAATCTCAGGATTGTCCTGGGGGCTGAGAGAATTCTATATACGATAGAGAGACCTCTCGGGCCTAAGCCCGGAAATGAGCAGCCGCTTTAGCTTGAGCTTTGGAAGACTCATACCGATGATAACTCAACTGCTCAATCCATAATGCTCGCTGTAATGAACCCTCAATTTAGTCGCCAGAACAAGTAATTAGATCATTATACTATGATGGAAAAATTAAAGGACCTTCATCGATCTAACCTTAGATCGCAAAGGTATGAATTGCAGAAGAAGCTCTTTCGCTCTCGAATGTCAGAGGGTACATCTGTCGAGCACAATGTATCGCAGATGATTGTTGACATCGAACAGCTGGGTAAGCTAGGCATAACCTTTGAGGCTGAGACTTCTATAGATTTGATCTTGCAGTCTCTTCTTGACAGCTGAAGCGAGTTCATCATAAGATGAACCAAAACCATACTCTTGGAGAGTTGATGGCAATGCTGCATGAAGCAGAAAAGAGCTTTTGAAGGGCAAAAAGCATGAGGCGCACTTCGTTTCAACATCTCAGTCTCCCAAGGCTTGGCCGAAGGCTACTGGAGGTGTAAAGAAGAAAAAAAAGAAGAAGAATGGCAAGGCCAAATCGTCAAAGTCTTCTGGGAAGGCAAAGGACAAATCCCAATATGTATGCATGCAGTGTGGCAAATGGGGTCACTGGAATCGTGACTACCGTGAGTACAAGGCACACATAAAGGAAATCAAAGCGGGCAAGGCACCGGCTTTAGGTATGTTTGTTATAGAAATAAACATGTCTATTTCTAGTTTTAAAAATTGGATTTTTGATTCTTGTTGTGGTACTCATATATGTACTGATGTGCAGGATTTGCAGATTAACAGGAGACTGGCCTCATGGGAGATTGATCTACGAGTTGGAAATGGGACTAGAGTCACTGTTTTGGCTGTAGGGACTTATATTTTGGAACTTCCCTCGGGGCATGTACTAAACTTATCAGACTGTTATTATGTACCTAGTTTGACTAGGAATATTATATCTATATCTTTATTAGCCCAATGTGGGTATACTTTTATTTTTGAAACACTGGGTGGTTTATGTATAAAAATGATATGGAGATATGCAGTGCTGATATGAATAATGGTCTTTATATTTTGAATATAAATCAATCTCAAACATATAATGTAACAAACAAAATGCTTAAAATAAGTAATAAATATAAAACTTATATGTGACATTGTCGTCTGGGACACATTAACAAGACTCGCATATCCACACTTTCGAAGAGTGGGTACTTGGACGAATTTGATCCAAATTCATATGACGTCTGCGAATCTTGTTTATTAGGCAAAATGCCTAAAACACCTTTTAGCGGTAAATGTGCACGTGCCACCGAACTATTAGCCCTCGTTCATAGTGACATATGTGGGCCCATGTCTAGCCAGGCTAGAGGTGGATATGAATACTTCGTAACCTTTACGGATGATGCATCGCGTTATGGTTATGAGTATCTTATGAGAGACAAGTCTGAAACCTTTGAGAAATTCAAAGAGTTTCGACACGAAGTAGAAAAACAGACCGGTAAAAGTATTAAAACATTACGGTCGGATTGTGGTGGAGAATACTTAAGCAATGAGTTTCTCGATTACTTGAAAGAATATGGTATTCTTTCACAGTGGACTCCTTCCGGAACACCTCAATTGAACGATGTGTCCGAATGGAAAACCGAACTTTATTGGACATGGTAAGGTCGATGATGAGTCGCACTGAGCTACGTATTTCCTTCTGGGGATATGCATTGAATAGTGCAATACTTATTTTGAATAAGGTTCCGTCAAAGTCTGTCCAACAGATTCCGTATGAGATATGAACGGGAAAGAAACCAGGTTTCTCATTCCTGAAGATTTGGGGTTGCTGGGCATACGTTAAACGTTTGGATGGTACCAAACTAGAACCTAAATCGGATAAGTGTCTATTTGTAGGTTATGATAGGGAAACCAAAGGATATTACTTTTACAACCCACAAGATAACAAAGTATTTGTTGCTCTACATGCAGTTTTCCTTGAGAAGGAATTCCTAAGTGTAGTGGTTAGTGGGAGGAAAGTAGAACTCAATGAAAATAAGAGTGATACTATTCCTGGCACCGATTCCTTAACGAAACATGAACAGTTCATCAGGGATGAGACTGTACCACAATATTCAAATACACAAGAACTGCGTAGATCAGAGAGAGTCAGAAAACAACCTGAGAGGTATAGGTTTCTGATCTCACCTCATGTGGATATTAATCTTATTAAGAAAGATGAACCGGCTACGTATGAGGAAGCGATACAAGGTATCGACTCCGGTTTATGGCAAGATGCCATGAAATCTGAAATGGATTCCATGTACACCAACCAAGTTTGGACACTGGTTGATGCACCGGAAGACGTAAAGCCTATTGGTTACAAATGGATCTTCAAGAAGAAGACCGACATGGATGGCAACATACAAACGTACAAAGCTAGGCTTGTAGCAAAGGGGTATCGTCAACGACATGGTGTCGATTACGACGAAACTGTTTCACCTGTTGCCAGGATTAAATCCATTCGGATAATACTTGCTATTGCTACATATTTCGATTATGAGATAGGGCAGATGGACGTCAAAACCACTTTCCTTAATGGAAACCTTTTGGAGGATGTTTATATGCAACAGCCTGACGGTTTTGTCGTACCAAGACTTGCAAACAAGGTTTGTAAGTTAAATCGATCCATTTATTGATTGAAGCAAGCATCACGTTCTTGGAACCAACGTTTTGATGAGATCATAAAAGAATATGATTTTATTTAAAACGAGGATGATCCTTGTGTATATAAGAAGGTTAGTGGGGGCGCACTAACATTCATTGTCTTTTACATTGATGATGTATTTCTTATTGGCAATGACATTCCCATGCTACAATTGGTGAAAGCTTGGCTTTCATTAAAATTCTCGATGAAAGATCTGGGAGAAGCAGCCTTTATTCTGGGAATAAAGATCTACCGGGATAGATCTAGAAAGCTGCTTGCACTCTCCCAGAGCACGTACATTGACAAAGTGTTTAAAAGATTCAACATGGAACAGTCTAAGAGGGGACTATTACTAGTGTCACATGGTGTCATTCTATCTTAGGACATGTGTCCTAAAGCTTAAGATGAGAGAGACAACATGAGTCAGATCATGTTTGCTTCTGCAGTCGGATCGATCATGTATGCCATGATATGTACGCGACCTGATGTCTTCTATACTTTGAGCATGTGTAGTTGCTATCAGGCCGATCCAGGTGATGGTCACTGGGTTGCGGTTAAGAACTTCCTTAAGTATCTTAGACGAACTAGGGATGCGTTCTTAATCTATGGAGAAGGAGAACTTGAGGTAACTGGGTTTACCGACGCAAGTTTCCAAACCGATAAAGACGACTGTAAGTCACAATCTGGGTACATATTTTATTTGAACAACGGAGCAGTAAGCTGGAAATCTTCCAAGCAAGAGACTGTTGCCAATTCAACAACAAAAGTGGAATATATTGCTGCAGCTGAAGCAGCAAAAGAGGCAGTTTGGATCCGTAAATTCCTAATTGGATTAGGAGTAGTTCCGTTAGCAGCAGAGCCCGTTCCATTGTATTGTGACAATAATGGGGCTATAACGCAGGCTAAGGAACCGCGGTCTCATCAACGATCCAAGCATGTTCTTTGTCATTTCCATTTGATTCATGAGATCATACATCGTGGCGATGTGAAGATCGAGAAGGTCGCATCAGATGACAACATTACAGATCCGCTGAAGAAAACTATTCCTCAGCAAAAGTTTGAGCGACATGTACATAGTTCAGGTCTTAGATGCTTGAGTGACTGGCTATAGGCCAAATGAGAGATTGTTGGACAATTATGACTTATAGCGTCACTATTTGGAAAAGACATTGTGGTTTTTGTACAAATTAACTATGTGACAATGGAAATTGCTATTTTATCATTTTTTTTAATTAGATTACTTGTATATATATAAATGATAAAAGTCCTTATGATTAGTTCCGGATTAATAAGATATGAGACGATATCAATCCACAAAGGTTTAATCATTAAATATCCCTAGTCGTAGTATTATCGAGACTGGACATCGATAATGTGGAATAGACTATTATTGCACTTGTACGTGTTGTGGGAGCATAACGGCACAGTTCTCACATATTTAAGTATTGGATACTTATGCAAGTGTGATAGGAGGTTGTGTTTACCAATGGTACGGGAACAGCTTCGCTCTGGATAGACCCCGCGAAATCCCATTGGTAGTATGACTATGTGTCTATGGGAATCCGCATCAGGGTAGGTGTATTTGGTCTTAACCTGAGACTTGCATCGCTAATACTTGCGACAATCAATACGCTTTGGTTTTGGTCGTTCGGGACTTTAACAGGTTCTGTGTACGCCTATTCTGGGTTTATTGAGAATTATAGTGTATTGGGTGTGATGTCAAGACGGAAGTATCACTTCAGTCATATAGAGGTGATGATCACGCATGGATAAAGAACTGGTTCTTTATTACGTTGCAACTAATGGGATAATATGACAAGTTCATGATTATCTGATTATAGAGACTAGTTTTATGTGATTCGATATATGCTTCGTATGAGGCAAACACTACTCCAGCCCCAGACCTTGCATGTGACATCGGATACTAGATCGCAATATGTTATACTACGTATACTATGCCTGACAAAGATTATATATTCCTTAAAGAATATTTCTGGAGAATTGGGTAGGCACGACGTTTTGCTAGAAGCCAACCATGTCTCGTAAATCGGTAAGAACATGGTACCAGGTACGCACGTGTTCGGACATTCCGACGACCGGATTTACTGCCAACATATCCATGGATCTCATGGGTCGCTTCCTGAAGATTCACCGATGACGTTTGACTCGAACATAATTAATCTGGGATTAATTAGAAGAGAGAGAAAATTAATCTATGATTAATTACGGCAAGAATTTATCTGGGATAAAATTCAACTAGAAGATAAAGAATGATTAATTTGGAATTAATTAATTAAATAATATATTCGATATATTAAATGAAATTAGATTTCATAATTGAATTAAAATTGGATTTTAATTCGGGCGAACGAATTAATTTAGAATTAATTCACTAGCGACTTTGATAATAATTTTGCTAGGTATAATTATTTAATTAAATCTGATTTAATTAAGTCGCAACATAAAATTCGTTAATTCGGAATTAATGAACCCGAGCCCGGAATGTGTTTGCGGGCCCACTCGGATTTTGAATCAAAGTGGGGCCCACATCAAGTCACATCACTAGTCAATCTCATCATATTTTTTGGTTGATGGAAGTTGTTGGTTTTTGGTGACTTGTAGCTTACACAAACTTGAGAGATGAGTGACCTTTTACCAACTTTGGATTTTGGTATATGACATTTTGATTTTGTATAATTAAAAACACTTTACATTTTTTTTTCACTCACTCTTTTTCTACCTTCACCGTGACTCTCCCTCTCTTTTATCCTCACATTACCGAGACTTACAAAGAGCAAGGGGAAGACTTTTGTTGCAAATTTCTTCCATAGATAGCACTTAAAGGGTCATTCAAAGGTGATAGGGAAACATCCATTGAGTTTGGAATCTCATTCACCAAGCTTGGAGCTCAACACACAATCATCGAAGAGGAGCTTGGAGCACTTCAAAGGAGCAAAATTTTTATTCTCAACACATCCATCCAACCGATCGTTGTAAGTATTTTTCCACATTCTTACTTCCAGTATTCACTTCTTTTATGCTTAAATGATCTTGGGATTGATCTTAGAGACCCAACAAGTGGGGCATGAGCTTTGAAAGACTCATAACTTTAGTGTTCAATCTGTCATGCTTGCTGTAATGAATCCTCAAATCTCATCGTCGGAACTAGGGATTAGATCCTTGTACCATGATGAGGAAATTAAAGGATCTTCATAGATCTATTTTTTAGATCTTAGAAGTATGAATTACAAAAGAAGCTCTTTCGCTCGTGTATGTCAGAGGGTACATCTGTCGAGCACTAGGTGTCGTAGATGATTGCTGACATCGAACAACTAGTTAGCTGGGCATTACCTACGAGGCCGAGACTTCCATAGATTTGATCTTACAGTCTCTACCAGAATGCTGGGCGAGTTCATCATGAACCAAGAGAAAAATCTTGGAGAGTTAATGGCTATGCTCAATGAGCCAGAGCCAGAGCTTGCAAAAGGGCAAGGCTAAATCGTCACAGCCTTTTGGGAAGACAAAGGACATATCCCAAGATGTCTGCCTAAACTATGGCAAACGGGGTCACTGGAAGTGTGACTGCCGTATGGACAAGGCAGACATGAAGGAAGTGAAGGCGGGCCAAGGCTCTGGCTTCAGGTATGTTTATTATAAACATGTCCACTACTGGTTTTAAATTTGGATTTTTGATATTAGAGGTGGTACATAAATATATGTACTGATATGCAGAATCTGCTGATTAGCAGAATCTGCTGATTAGCAGGAGACTGGCTTCAGATGAGATCGACATACGAGTCGGAAACGGGACGAGAGTCGTTGTTTTGGCCGTAGAAACCAAGGTTTTGGAACTGCCATTGGGGCATGTACTTAAATTAGGAGACTGTTATAATGTACCTAGTTTGACTAGAAACATTATCTCTATATCTAATTTAACTCGTTGAGGGTATACCTTTGTATTTCGAAACACCAAGTGTTTGGTCTATAAAGATGATATTGAGATATACACATTAGATGTGAATAATAGTATTTATATTTTGAATATAAATGAATCTCAAACATATAAAATGACAAATAAAATGCTCAAATTAAGTAAATCAAATGAGACTTATTTATGGCATTGTTGTCTGGGGCACATTAACACGACTCGTATATCCACACTATCGAAGAGTGGATACTAGGAAGAATTTGATCCTAATTCAAATGATGTATGCAAATCTTGTTTATTAGGCAAAGTGCCTAAAACGCCTTTTTACGGTAAAAGTGCAAGTGCCACCGATCTGTTAGCCCTCATTCATAGTGACGTAAGTCGGCCCATGTCTAGCTAGGCTAGAGGTGGATATGAATACTTTGTAACCTTTACGGATGTGGCATCGCGTTATGGTAATATGTATCTTATGAAACACAAGTCGGAAACTTTTGAGAAATTGAAAGAGTTTCGACATGAAGTAGAAAAACAGACCGGTAAAAGTATTAAAACATTACGGTTGGACCATGGTGGATAATACTTAAACATATGAGTTTCAAGATTACTTGAAAGAGTATGGTATTCTTTCACAGTGGACTCCTCCCAGAACACCTCAGTTGGACGGTGTGACCGAACGGAGAAATCGAACTTAGTTGGACATGGTAAGGTTAATGATGAGTCGTTATGAGATACCAATTTCCTTATGAGGATACGTATTAAACACTGCAATACTTATTTTGAATAAGGTTCCATGAAAATCTGTTAGACAGACTTCATATTAGATATGAACATGAAAGAAATCGAGTTTCTCATTCCTGAAGATTTGGGAATGCTGGGCATACTCTAAACGTTTGGATGATACCAAACTAAAGCCCAAATTGGATAAGTGCCAATTGTAGGTTATTCTAGGGAAACCAAAGTATAGTACTTATACAACTCACAATAGAACAATGTATTTGTTGCTCTCCATGCGGTTTTCCTCGAAAAGGAATTCCTAAATGCAGTGGTAAGTGGGAGGAAAGTAAAACTCAATGAACATCAGAGTAATACTGTTCCAGACACCGATCCCTTACGGAACATGAACAGTTCATCAGGGATGAAACTGTACCACAATATTCGAATGCACAAGAACTGCGTATGTCGGAGAGAGTTGGAAAACAACCTGGGAGGTATGGATTTCTGATCTCACCTCATATAGATATTAATCTTATTGAGGAAGATGGACCGACTACGTATGAGGAAGTGATACAAGGTATCGACTCCTTTTATGGCAATGTGCTATGAAGTCCGAAATGGATACCATGTATATCAACCATGTTTGGACACTTGTTGATGCACCAGAAGGCGTTAAACCTATTGGTTGTAAATAGGTCTTCAAGGAAGACAAACATGCATGTCAACATGAAAAAGTACGCAGCTAGGCTTGTACAGAAAAGGTATCGTCAACGACATGGTGTCGATTATGATGAAACTTTTTCACATGTTGCCATGATTAAATCCATTCGGATAATGCTTGCTATTGCTGCATATTACGTTTATGAAATATGACAGCTAGACTCCAAAACCACTTTCCTTAATGGAAACATTTTGGAGGATGTTTATATGCAATATCCTGACGGTTTTTTCGTGCCAAAACATGCAAACAATGCTTGCAAGTTAAATCGATCCATTTATGGATTCAAACAATAATTGAATTCTTGGAACCATCGTTTTTATGTAATCATAATGGTATATGATTTAATTCAAAATGAAGATGATTCTTGTGTATATAAGAGGGTCAGTGGGAGCGCACTAACATTCATTGTCCTTATTTTGATGATGTATTGCTTCTCGGCAATAACATTCCCATACTATAATCGCTGAAAGCTTGGCTTTCATAAAATTCTCCATGAAAAACCTAGGAGAAGCAGGCTTTATTCTAGGAATAAAAATCTACTAGGATAGATCTAGAAAGCTGCTGACACTCTCCCAGAGCTCGTATGTTATGAAAATGTACGCGACCTGATGTCTCATATGATTTGAGCATATGGAGTCACAATCAGGCCGATCCAGGTGATGGTCACTGGATTGATATTAAGAACATCCTTTAGTATCTTAGATGAACTAAAGATGCTTTCTTAATTTATGGAGAAGGAGAACTTGAAGTAACTGGGTTCACCACTGCAAGTTTCTAAACTGATAAAGACGACTGTAAGTCACAATAAGGGTACATATTTAGTTTGAAAAACGGAACAGTGAGTGGAAATCTTCCAAGCAAGATACTGTTGACGATTAAACAATAAAAGCATAATATTGCTACAGTTGAGGCCGCAAAAGAAACATTTTGGATCGATAAATTCCTAATTGGATTAGCTGTAGTTCTGTTAGCAGCTGAGCTGGGCTACAACACAAACTAAGGAACCGCGGTCTCATCAATGATCCAAGTATGTACTTCAACTATTTCATCTGATTCGTTAGATCATACATCGTGGCGATGTGATGATCGAATAAATCGCATCAGATAATAACCTTGCAAATCCACAGACGAAAGCTATTTCTTAGCAGAAGTTTGAGCAACTCATACATAGTTTAGGTGTTGGACACTTGAGTGCTTGGCTATAGGCCAAGTGAGAGATTGTTGGATAACTATGACCCATAGCATCACTATTTTGTAAAGAACATGGTGTTCTTGTACAAAATTAACTATCTGACAAAGGAAATTGCTCTTTTATCATTTGTAATTGGATTACCTAGATATATAAATGATAAAAGTCCATATGATTAGTACCAGATTAATAAGATAAGAGACAATATTAATCCACGTAAGGTTTCATCATTAAATATCCCTAGTCGTAGTATTATCGAGACTGGACATCGATAATGCAGAATAGGCTAGTATTACACTTGTGCGCGTTATGGAAGCTTAACGGAATAGTTCTCATATATTTGGTATTAGATACTCATGCAAGTGTGATATGAGGTTCTGTTTACCGATGGTACGGGAACAGCTTCGCTTTGGATAGACCCTCGGAATCCAATTGGTAGTATGACTACGTGTCTATGGAAATCTGAATCAGGGTAGGTGTATATGGACTTAACATGAGACTTGCATTGCTAATACTTGCGACAATCAGTATACTTTGGTTTTGGTTGTCCGGGGCTTTAACAGGTTCTGTGTACGCCTCTTCTGGGTATATTGAGAATCGTAATGTATTGGGTGTGATGTCAAGATGGAAGTATCAGTTTAGTAATATGGAGATGATGATCACGCATGGATACATAACTGGTACTCTATAGTGCTATAGCCATCAGGAAAGTATGACTAGGTCATGACTTTTTGATCATAAAGAGATTAGTTGCTAGTGATCTGATATATGCTTCGTATGAGGCAGACACAACTCCAGCCCCAGGCCTAGCATGTGATATCTGATACTGGATCGTAATACACAATACTATGTATACTACGCTTGATAAAGATCTTGTATTCCTTAAAAGAATATTTATGGAGAATCGGGAAGGCACGGTGTTTTGCTAGAAGCCAACCATGTCTTGTAAATCGGTAAGAATATGGTACGAGGTACGTACGTGTTCGGATAGTTCGATGACTGTATTCACTGCCAACATATCCAAGGATCTATTGGGTCGCCTCCCAAAGATTCACCAATGTCATTTGACTCGAACAGAATTAATCTGGGATTAATTCGACTAGAGGAGAGAGAACGCGATTAATTTGGAATTAATCGGTAAAATAAATTTAATAATTAAATTGGATTTTTCTATTTAATTTATTTATTTGGGCTAAAATAATATATTGGATATATTAAATGAAATCTAATTTCAAAGAGGAATTAAAATTGGATTTTAATTCAAGCAAACGAATTAATTTGGAATTAATTCGTAAACGACTTTCGTAATAATTTTGTTGGGCATTATTATTTAATTAAATTGGATTTAATTATGTGTCGACGAAAAATTCGTTTAATTTGGAATTAAACGAACCCGGGCCTGAGTGAAGGTGCGTGTATTAGACATTATGACCCATAGCGTCACTGTTTTGTACATGATATTGTATTATTGTACAAAATTAACTATGTGATAATGAAATTGCCTTTTGCCGTTTTGTAATTTATTTACTTTGATATATAAATGGCGAAAGTCCATATGATTAATTCCGTATTGAGATGATATGAGACAGTATCAATACATAAAGGTTTAAATCATTATATATCCCTAGTCGGAGTATTATCGAGATCGGACATCGATAATGCGGAATAGACTAGTATTACACTTGTGCATGTTGTGAGGGCACAACAGCATAGTTCTCATATATTTAAGTATAAGATACTTATGCAAGTGCGATAGGAGGTTGTGTTTTACCGATGGTACGGAAAACAGCTTCGCTCTGGATAGACCCCGCGGAATCCCATTGGTAGTATGTCTGCGTGTCTATGGGAGGCCGTATCAGGGTAGGTGTATATGGTCTTAACCTGAGACTTGCATCGCTAGTACTTGCGACAATAGGTAAACTTTGGTTTTGGTGGTTGGGGGACCTTAACTGGTTCTGTGTTCACCTCTTCTGGGTTTATCAGGAATCGTAGTGCACTGGGTGTGATGTCAAGATGGAAGTGTCACTTCAGACATATGGAGTTTATGATCGCGCAGGATACAGAACTAGTGCTCTATAAAAGGTTGCAACCGTCGGGACAATATGACTAGGTCAGTATTGCCCGATTTAAATAGACTAGTTGCTTAATGTCCGATATATGTTTCGTACGGGGCAGACACATTTCCAGCCCCAGGCCTAACATGTGATCGTCCGATACTGGATCGATGTATGCAATACTACGGTATACTACACTTGATATAGATCTAATATTCCAGTAAGAATATTTCTGGAGAATTGGGTAGGCATGGCGCTTTGCTAGAAGCCAACCTTGTCTTGTAAATCGGTAAAAACGTAGTACGAGGTACGTACGTGTTTGGATTATCCAACGACCGTATTTACTGCCAACATATCCGGAGATCTCTTGGGTCGCTTCTTGAAGATTCACCTATGATGTTTGATTTGAACTTTATTAATCTTGGATTAATAACGGAGAAACTTTATCTTGGATAAAATGCCTTATTAGGAGAGAGAGAGAAATCGATTAATTTGGAACTAATCGATAAAATAATATATTCGATATATTATTAAACGAAATTAGATTTCGACGCGGAATTAAAATCGGATTTTAATTCGGGCAAACGAATTAATTTAGAATTAATTCATTAGCGAACTGAATAGTAATTTCGCAAGGCGTAATTATTTAATTCACGTCGCGACGAAAATTCGTTAATTCGGAATTAACGAAACCGAGCCCGAAAGTGTTTGCGGACACATTCGTATTTTGAATCGAGTGATATCCGCAAATCACATCGCGATATCTCATTACTTAATACGAATGGATGGTGGATGTATCTAGTCACCTTTGAGGGATGATACATTGTCTCTAATCTCAAAGTGTGGTAATGATGGCAAATGATGGATTTCATTTTGGAGGGAAAGCCATGCATGGCTTTGAAGGATTTTTTTGCATTAAAAAATTCTTTTGGTATTAGATATCATATCACTTTTCATTTCCTTTTGTCACTCACGGTTTTGGCATGCAAAGTGAACAAAAATAAAAGTGAAACACTCTACTCTTCTTTCTCTCTTGCTCACGCCGTGAGCTGCACATGCAAGGTAGAAGATTGTTCTCTCATTCTCCATTTTTGCTAGCACAAGCAAGGAATCAAAGGAGGTGATAGGGAAACCACCTTGGAGCTTGGAATACACAAAGCTTGGAGCTTTCAACTCTTTTCTCCTCTTGGCCGAACCATATAGGAACTTGGAGCTTCAACCCTTTGTTCATCTTCTTCATCACAAAAGCTTTGTAAGTATGATTCCGCCATGCTTCAAGTTTATTATATATTCATTTATTGTATTTCATATGCTTATACTTTCCTTGGGACAAATAATAGAAACCAACAGCGTGTTGGATTAGCCGACTTAAATTTGGAATTTAATAAGTGGTGGGATCCACTTGACCTCATCATTGTTGGACTAATGATGAAGTTGAATTTGGAAAGTTAAAGGTTGAGTAAAAGGCTTGGTTTACTTGTCATTTACACAAACCAATTCCAACACTCAACTCAAGTATTTAAACTAAGTCAATTTTGGAAATTGGCATGAATTCACTATTCACAGCAAAGCAAAATTCTCTCTTCTGCTCACCGCATTCTGCCGAGTTTCTTCTTCTCATCTTCTTGTGTTTTGTTGCAAAATCAAGTGAACTAACACTCAAAGGAGTTTAATGAGGTGATAGGGAGACTCACCCATGAGTTTGGAACACTAAAAGAAAGCTTGGAGCTTTCATCATCCATGGAAAAAGTTTTGAACTTTAACTGATCATTGTGAGTATTTTCCGCGACTCTATTTAATTATTCACACAAGAATCACGCTTAGAGATCTCGTGGCATGTCTAGGACACTAACATCTAGTCCTAGTGCACCCTATACAATCCTTATAGCTAATTACTTAATTCTTGGGAGTCCTTTCCGCAACCTTTCTTCTCATGTGGAAATGAAGTCCGTATAATATATATTGTGTATTTAGAAATGTATTCCTTCACATAATTTATGTTCTATAAGATTTATCTATCTCATATTCTACACTTCATAAGATTTATCTCATTCTTTTCTTTAAAGATTGAATATTTATTAAGATTTTTCCCAAATGGTCACCCTTTATTATTGCTTCGACC
Source organism: Zanthoxylum bungeanum (assembly GCA_019454045.1). Taxonomy (NCBI): domain Eukaryota; kingdom Viridiplantae; phylum Streptophyta; class Magnoliopsida; order Sapindales; family Rutaceae; genus Zanthoxylum; species Zanthoxylum bungeanum. The sequence continues at coordinate 147,318 of SKCR01023792.1, forward strand.
TAAGCGTACTTAACTTGTAAGTTATTGACTGAATTTGATGTACTTATGCTAACATAGTCGTATCCACAATTATTCCAATTGAGTCATTAATCCTGACATCATAGTTTCACTCTTGTTTGTAAATTCTTATATCTTTTGCCATCATAATCTTAATTCTTAAATATCTCTTGAGTCTTTTGTTACCCTTCACACTTAATGTATTACTATTGTACTTTGTACTATAGCCATGACCTTTGTTTCCCTGGGTTTAGATATACCTCAAGTTCTTAACTTTTTTTATAATATAGTTCCTTTAATGACCTTATTAAGTGTATTTTCAATTTCTTTTTAGCTGATGTCTTTACGTCTTTAAAAATACTTAGGTTTCCTTAGATTTCTTCACATTCTATCATAACTTTGGGATAAATATATACAAGTATAATCATTGTCGCTAGTAAAAATGATTGTACTTTATACATCTCCAGTTCCACATGCTTGACCTGATCTTGACATTCATTCTCTTAACTTAACTACTTAACTGTCTATTTTCTTTTTGCTATCTTCTAGCTGTTTACGGGCTCCGTCCTCCAAGTTCTCCTATCTTTACCTATATGTGGGGCTTAGGACCTTATATTTTATGACCAAGCTCCTTTTATGGTCTACGTTTATCATCTCAGTTTTCTAATATTCTAACTCCAAGATATTAGTTCTGAGTAGATCTTCTGATGATCATTCTCAATTGGTTATAGGCTTAGGGAATAAAGTACTCACATTAAGTTCAATTGTATGCATACTAGTAATTAAACTGTATTCGTTAATATTAACGTCGACCCTGGCGATTTGGTTCTGGCTAATGTTCATGCTTCTTTCGTACCTATACCTATTGTTGCTAATATAAACTGGGTTAACTTTCTTTAAGAAGAATTTCTAACTTTGTCTTGTCTGCACTTCAGAACATTCTTCCTTCAATTATTTCTATAATCTTGCTCTGATAGGTGTCATTCTGGTCTCAATAATATCATATATATTCAGTTTCCCTAACTGTCTTATGTTATACCTCAATAAGTTTGTTTTAATCCATCCAACCATCATCTGTAGTGATTCGCTACAAAGGGAGACCTATGGGCTATACTCGTTACCTTTCTTCCAACTTTATACTTAATAGGGCTTCGGTCTCCTGCTAGCGTTTAGAGGCTTGCTTCTATGTATTCCACAATATACCATGTTGATACTCTTCTCCTTCAGTTTCTAAATGGAAAAAAATCTATCATTATTTATCCTTTCATGACTAATGCTATTAATCACATATTTCTGCCATTGCTTATCCAGACAGTTCCTCTTTTTAAGTGTTTTACTTAGAGTTCTTTTCCTATTCTTTCTTGCTTTATTTTATTTCTAGAACTTATGTGGTCAATATTCTTGTCTTCTTATTTAGTGAGTATTATCTTTTAAATGTGTCTTATCCTGCTTTATAGGATACTATATTATACCGCATATTCATTTGTTCATATAAATATCATCGGAAAGAACATCGAGGTTCAGCTTTATCTGTTGTTATATATCACCGGTTGGTAGGGTAGGGTTGGTCCTGAAGTCTTTTCGATTTGGTGGTTTCACTGGTTATGCTTGTCGTAAGTGCACAAACTGCTCGTTCATAATGCTAGGGTTCCTTTATTTACTTATCTGGTGTTGGACTCCCACACTAAGGTACTACTGTTAAGAACTATCTGGACTACTTCTTCTAACTTTACTATTGATTTAATTTTTGTCTATTGATCACACTATCTTTAACTAAGGATCTTCTCAAGGCTTATGCTCTCCCCAAATCCTACCATAATCCATTTGTTATTCTTCCTTTCGAAGTTTTACTCTATTACTCGAATTTCCTAATGGTGTACTGAATCTTTCCTTTATCAATCATGTACTATTCCCTTTATGGTCATAAAATATTCCTAAATTATGTCAGGTTTTTAATCCTCTTAAGTCATTTCTTCTTTGGTAATCTCAATATCTTTGAAAAGCTAGGGTATCACCACCACAGCTTCTGATTCGAGTGCTACTCCCTTACTAGTTCTTTCATTCTAGTGTAATGAGGCTCTTAATATGTCATATATCTTATTTCTAAGGATTCCTTTCTCTCTGATTCCTTTACTTCTTTGAAATTTTATCTTTTTTTGAGGCCATATATTTCACGATGGATTAGGTTATCACCTTTAATATTTACTTGGTTTATTGTGGTTTCAACTACTCCGCCTTATACAAAATATTACTATCTTATATAAGTTCTGTTAAATATCTTAGTTTGACTATCTTGCTATTTCGTGATTTCTCTATCCTGTCAGATGCCCTTTTTCCTTGTTCAAATTCTTACTAGGCTCTAAGATGGGGGTGAATATATATACCTTTTTATGTCTGATTAGGTGTCTGTGTTCTTACTAGGGTCGAGCCTATTGGAAGGAAAAATTACTATTCATTCTGTGGAATTGTATCGATTACTCCATGTCATAAGGTTTCTCCATCTTTTATCAACTATCATGAGGTATCATCTCGTTATTGTCTACAAGCTACAGTATCCATGTCACTATATATATTGAACTTTTCTGTCACTTCCCGTATCCTTATTTATTGTCCCATATCTTTTCTCTTGGGTCTAAGTTGTGCTGCCAAAACTAATGGTGATTCATTCTTATGGCTACTTCCTAGATCTCTGGTATCGCTATATGTTATAACTATGCCATTTAATCTTACTCGTTCATGCTGGTAATCTTAATAAATCCTGAGTACTTCCAATCTTATAGATCTATCCTTTTAAACTCATACAGATTCCTAATAGCATTGGTCTGATCTATAGGTTCTTACTAGTACTACAATTTCCATATTGACTTGTATCAGGTTTTTTCTTTTCTAACTTCAGAAACTTCCCCGAATCTTGTCTGAGTGATCTACCTTTCAATGTCTTTTGTTTCTATCTTAAGATATATTATCATCAAGCTTTCTTATTGTTATCTTTGTCGATGTTGGTAAAGGATAGGACAAGCATTTTCATCTCAATGGACATCAATATCTTTGTGCTGGTATTTTGGGTCATGGTGAAGTCTATTACTAATATAAGATAGGTATGGGTAGGCTCCGTCAGGATAACTTCCTTAACCTATATTACTAAGAAGTTCAAAATCTTTGTTAGATTAGTCTAAACCATGGATAACTGTTATTCCGATTTTCTTGAAAAAAAATATGGTTAGTGACTTAGTTACTAAGTCATGATAGGTAATCTAAATAAATATATGATTTTAGGATATAATTCTGTAGAGATAATAGTTTCTTGTGTAGTAAGAATTGATGTGATTTAGTTCATGTCTCGAGATTCTTGACTTAGGTATTTGTTTATCAGATAATGACGTTTCTTGGCTTTAGTGACCTTTAGAGGTAATGTGTCCGACATAGTTTTCTAATCAAATTTTTGTAATTGTTGTGAATAGTTAAAGGTAAATTATAAAGCTAAAGAAAGGAGATGTGTATAGTTATGAGTAGAGAATATTGATTCTCACAATACGATAATTATAGGTATTGGATATCAGATCTCCCGTCTAGTTATTTAAATATTGTTTAATGATTATTTTGATATATCATATTAGAACTTGCGACTATTGGATAGTTACTTGTTCTTTATAAACAGTTGTTACATATTTTAATATGACTAATAGTGTCATTGAAGGAGAGATAGACATTAAAAAAAATATTCGGTTAAGTAAATAACTTAGAACAATATTTTATGAGATTTTATCACTTAAGCATTAGATGCTTATTCAGTATGGTAAAGGATGGTCTGATACAATATCACACCACATATCCTTATCCATTTAATGAAAATTTTATTCGGGAATGTGATTAAATCTCATTTAACCAATGATTGTCATTGGACCAGAAGAATTATTAAAACTAATACATTAGATGTATGTAGTTTAATGAATTGTAAATTACTTAAGGTAGTTTTCTTTACTTCGTAACTTAGTCTATGAGTTGTCATGACTTAGTTACATGTTTCTGATGAAACGCGGATAGAATATTTTGACTGTTTCAAAGATATTCAATCTGATGTTTTGAAAATTGTATCTTTAAAATTCATTGTGAGTTTTTGAATTGTTCAAATATGTTTGATATGATCAAACATATGAATTTATGACAATTAGTTCAAAGGTTATTCAATAAATATGAGTTTTACTCAATATTATTCTTCTACGATTCCATTGTTATGGAATTGGTTAGTGGGAGTAATCGAATCTTATATGATTTGATTCATTTGATATTAAGTGTTACCGAATTAGTTTCAATACTCTTGGAGATATGCTTCAGTAACACTAATTCATCCTTTTAATTAAGGTTCCATTAGTTTCTACAGTTACGTATATGATACGTATAGGTAGAAAATTCGAATCGTGAAAAGTTTGAGATTTGAATCTTTCTTTTGTATAATGGTTATATAATTGAAAGTATTTGCGCCTCGGAGGTACAAGTAAAATTTTATCATTTATTCTATTTAATAGAATATTGTATTCTATTTGATAGAATATCTTTTCTATGATCCCGAGTAATGAAATTGTTTTATTACTTAGTGTGTAACATCAGATGTTGGACATTGTAGAAAAGATTTGACTTATTGAAGTCAATTGTGAGAGTGATAAACTATAAATGGAACTACATAATTAAGAAGATGGAAAGACCTTTAGACATCTTCCATATAAGTCCAATAGGATGTCAGAATCATTTGCGAAGTATTTGATACTTAATGATTCTGTTGTTTTCTTATCAAAGAAAATTATCTTATAACTTATAGTGGGAGCGATATTTAATATCGATTTTGGAAGTTAACATTAAACCATAGATCAAGATTATTCATAGCTTACTACGATCAAGTTTGAACTTGATTAAGCTTTCGCTATGAATCGTTCATAAAGTGTGCAAATAGTTTGCGCATCAAAAGCAAAATGAGCTTATTAAAGGTTTGACCTTTATAGTATGACAGTGAGAAAAGTTATACTCAGTAATCTAGTGTAGATTTTGAGGAAACTTGTCTCTAGTCGCACTAATTGAACAATTAAAGATATTTTGGTTAATGTTAATATTAAACTGTTCATTTTGGTTAAAGAATGCAAAGTGACATTTTGAATGGTTTCTTCGGATAAGAGATCTGTTGTGATTTCTTTGTTTGAAGAGTTCATTCTGGAATGGCCCTGGAGTTTGTATTATGCTAAGATCGCAATTTGGTATACTAGTTTATAGAGCCTATTGTAGACTCAAATGAGCCTTCTGGGAATCTGTGTTCTCTAATTTTGATATCGGTCATATTGTTTGATTTTATCAAAGCATAAAGAATGAATATGTGATAGTAGGGTCAGTGGGAGCGTACAAATTTCTTTCTAGTGTTATATATCCTAACGACATTATCATTATTAAGGTAATAATGAGATGTTTAGGAGGTAAAAGGTTTAACCAAGTCTTCTTTTCTCCTTGAAAGCATTGGGAGTTGTCTCTGTTATATTCGATATAAAGTTTTATATATGATATAAAACTAAGGGAGTTGTGAGATACTCTTATTAGTCGTGCATTACATATGATCTAATATAGGACACATCAAGACTATTTGTATGACAGTTAGTATAACAATTTGATAGTTAATGTGTCTCTTATATATAGTATACAACTTTCGTAAATGATGATTCCTTAGTCAAAATAGAAATTGATTAAAATATCTAGTTAATCTTATGCATCATAGGATAATGGCATAATGAATACTATATTATGTGTAATTAAAGATATGAATTAATCATAATTGTTACAAGTTATTTTGATACCATGTAGACCATAGAATGTGTCTTGAAACATGTTCTTTATTATCTTTGAGATATTAAGAACGAGTTTCTTATTCATGGAGAATATAGTTTGCAACCATTAGAGTCTGATTAGTTTTGAGTCTACTTATGATGTTAGACAGTCTACATCATAAAGAGTCAGAAAAGACACAGAGGAGTGTCACATATGATTCTACTATGTTAGTGGAATTAGTTGTAACTTATGAAGTTGCATGGTGACTTTGTAGATTAGAAGTTTTGATATTAGTTTTGTGCTTGAGGTTGTCTGCATAGTATTTTGGATTGGATCCCTAAATACTTGGACAACTCAGTAGCTGTAGCACATTTTTGATGTAGCATCTGAGTCATATTGATGTATAACTTAAGTTCTACAAAATAAGTTATAATTTACGAATGGGTGAATTATGGACACGAAATTTGATTCCATGACGGATAAACCTAAACTTAGAGAGTCCCACAATATGAAGTGTACTCGTAGAGCACTTGGGCAACGTGTTATGAATAATAAAGATTATTCAAAATATATCATCAGATTAAATAAGTTAATTCGAATCGTTTAACGGTTAAACGAAAAATTCATGCATAAGGGCCATTTCGGTCATTTGTTAATTAATATATGATTTTATTAAATACACATTAATTAATTTTCAAATAGGATATTTGACATATATCATAAATATATGTATTTGGATTATTTAAAGTAAATATAATACATATATTTAGATATTTGTATTTAAGTAATTATTTAATTATTTAAATGTTAAATAATTAAAGTAATTAAAATATAAATATCTAAAGTGATATTTAATGTTAGGAAATGATTAAAGTGTAAATATTTGACTTATTTACATTTTTGATTAAAGGTTGTAGTTATCAAATTGAGTTTGATAACTTGATGGCTTGATATTTGTTTTTGATTAAATGACTTTCAAAATGACTTTTTGCCCCCAAAATTTTGGCCAACCCTATTATTTAAAGTGTAAAATTTTTTTCTCTTTCATTGCAACTCCATGGTCGAATATTTCTCCATTAAAAGGCTCCCAAATATTTCTTGAAGAAACTTGTAGAGAAAATGAAGAAATCGAGAAGAAAGCTTAAGGAAGTTAGGAGACTTTGAGGTAATCTTTAATATTCTTAAGCTTAGAAAGTTTTTTTCTTATTCTTGAGTATCTAGAATAGTTCTAGGGTTTCTTCCTTTCTTAAATTTTGGGGCTTTTTGATTTAAAGGCTAGATGCGTGTGTGAAGTTAGATTGAGTAATATTAATGTAATATTAGTTCAATTTTGTCATTTGATGACTTGTTGCCATTCTAGAGAGTTATGAGCACTCTTGTAACTCCTACAATTGTTCTTGAGTTCTTCATTGGTGGTGGCTTTGTTTGGTGTAAATATTAATATGATTAATGTTGAGAAATTTGGATTTAAAGTATGAAAAATTATAATTTTTGCTCCCTGGTAAGACCTAGAAATTTGGTGATGAAAAATATGTTATTTAAATGTATTGGATGTGTATCAAGCATTAGAATAATTGTCGGAAATTGTTTCGGATTGAAACTATTCGAAAACGGTGAAAAACGGCGTAATCGGGTGAGTTTCGGGCTTATCGGGTGACGACTATCCAAACAGTGAATTGGTCACTATTTGGGCGGCCCATGAACTTCCCAAGTACTATTGGGGCTGACCTGGGCTGCCCTCATTGTATTGGTTGGTCGTTCGGGCAAAAATATGTTTTATACCATTTTACGAAAAAATGTTTTCGTAAACGTTTCGCGATGTTTTCTAAATTTTTTATATTATTATTTGATGAAAAATATAATATGTTTAAGTGAAATATGAATGAATTAGGAATATATGATATTGAATAATTTATTCGGTAAATTTAAAAATTTTAAAGTTACGATTTCACCCGAACCGCGTACTTCTGCTATGCGTGACCCCAACATAAATCATCATCAAAACAATCTTTTAATCTCATAACTCTTGTTTTAGCTCAACACTTAGGATTTTCAAAAATTTGGGCATTTCATCATACAATCAATTTCTCTGTTTATTATTCACCTAAATGCACTCCCTAACATGCCAATAACTCTACCATAGCATTATACCATCAAAATTCCACAATCCAAGTTTTGGGTCAAGATTTCATTGTTGGACAGTTATGACCCATAGCGTCACTATTTGTACAGATCATGGTGTTGTTGTACAAATTACTATGTGACAAAGGAAATTGCTCTTTTATCATTTGTGATTAAATCACCAAGATGCATAAATGATGAAAGGTCCATATGATTAGTTCTTGGATTGAGATGATATGAGACAGTATCAATCCACGAAGGTTTAATCATTAAATATCCCTAGTCAGATTATTATTGAGATTGGACATCGATAATGCGAAAAAGTCTAGTATTACACTTGTGTGCGTTGTGAGGGCATAACGGCATAGTTCTCATATATTTGGGTATAGGATACTCATGCAAGTGTAGTAGGAGGTTGTGTTTTACCGATGGTACGGAAAACAGTTTCGCTCTGGATAGACCCCTCGGAATTCCATTGGTAGTATGACTATGTGTCTATGGAAGTCCGAATCAGGGTATGTGTATTTGGTCTTAACTTGAGACTTGCACCGCTAATACTCGCGACAATCAATGTACTTTGGTTTTGGTCGTCCAAGGCTTTAACAGGTTCTGTGTACGCCTCTTCTGGGTATATTGAGAATCGTAGTGTATTGGGTGTGATGTCGAGATGGAAGTATCACTCCAGTCATAGTGGAGATGATGATCACGTAGGATACGGAACTCGTTCTCTTATATGCTGCAGCTATCGGGATATTATGACTAGGTCATGTTTATCCGATTATAGAGACTAGTTACCAGAGATCTGATATGTGCTTGGTACGGGGCAGACACATTTCCAGCCCCAGGTCTTGCACGTGACATCCGATACTGGATCAAAATATGCAATACTACGTATACTACGCCTGATATAGATCACATATTACTGTAACGATATTTCTGGAGAATCGGGTAGGCATGGCGCTTTGCTAGAAGCCAACCTTGTCTTGTAAATCGGTACAAACGTAGTACTAGGTACGTATGTGTTCGGATAGTCCGACGACCGGATTTACTGCCAGTATATCTGAGGATCTCATGGGTCGCTTCCATAAGATTCACTGATGACGTATGACTCGTACTTTATTAATCTGGGATTAATTAAATGAGAGAGAAAATTTATCTTGGATTAATTATGGAGATATTTTATCTGGGATAAAATATTATTTAAAGAGAGAGAACGATTAATTTGGAATTAATCGATAAAATTATATATTCAATATATTATACGAAATTGAATTTTGACGCGGAATTGAAATTAGATTTTAATTCGGGCGAACGAGTTAATTTAGAATTAATTCGTTAGCGACGTGAATATTAATTTTGCTAGGCAAAGTTATTTAATTAAATTAGATTTAATTTCGTCGCAATGGAAAATTCGTTAATTTGGAATTAACGAACCCGAGCCCGGGAGTGTTTGCTGGCGCACTCGCATTGCGAATTTAAGTGCGGCCCACAAGTCACATCAAGCGTCAAATCATTAGTCACATCAAGCGTCAAATCACTTGTCACTTTGAGTGATGTCATAATTTGTCACTTGATTGATTGATGGAAGTGGTTGGTTGGCATTAAAACTTTTGACCTTTGGAAAGCAAAAGTTTGGTATATGTTTAATTGATTTTTGAAATCAATTATCTAATACACACAACACATCTCTCTCTCTTATTTTTATCTCTCTCTCTCTCGTCCAAAGGGCATTCTTTCTTCTTCATTTTCTGGTTTCACCGTGAGCCATGGAGAAGCAATAGGAAATTTTGCAGCAAAATTTCCAGAGTGCTAGCACGCTTTTGGAGTCTTGCGAAGGTGATAGGGAACCGCACTTGTGAGCTTGGAATCACAACACAAAAGCTTGGAGCTTGGAGGACCAAGATGGCCGAATTTAAGGAGCACAAAATCAGTCCACTACTGTGAACACCATGGAGGGGAGCTTGAAGTTTTTGTGTTCGTCGTATCGCTCAACCGATCATTTTAAGTATTCCACACCTCCTTGATGTATTCGCATATTGTTTCATTACTTAAAACGATCCCGGTTAGACCGTTGAATCCCAATAATGGTATAAGAGCGAAGTTGAGCATGAAACTTGAACTTAGGGTTAAAACTGGGTAAATTGTATTTGAGCATGAGTTGATAAAATTACTTGATTGAGTATACTTAAATGATGTTTAATTGAAGTTTGATTGGATCAATTTCATGAAATTTGATTGGATCAATTTCATGAAATTTGATTGGATCAATTTTTGCCCAAAAATATTGGTTGGCCGAATATGAACAAGTGCCCTAAGTCATGGTATTTTTTTTTATTTTGATCATTGGATGAGTTAAAATCATTTGGGAAATGTTGATTTAATGTTGATTGTGGATTTAATTGGATTGAAACCGAATCGGACATAAATAACCCCAAAATGCCGTGAGTATTGAAGCATGAAATGGGTTTGATTTTTGATTAAAATGTGTTGGACATGTTTTGATGTTAATGAGCATAATTAATTAGGTTAATTGGTGTTTTGGAAATATTGATTTGGTTGATTAATTATGGATTACACTTTGAATAATTAAATTGTGAAATTGGAATTTTGATAATTTAATTAATTGGGCCTATTTTGGAAATTGGGCTTGTAAAGTTGTAATTGGGCTAATTGGGCTTTGTTGTACAAAGATTGGTTTAGGCAAATTGGTTGGATCCAATTGGGCCCAAAACTAATTCCATAAAGTCGAATTATGACTAAAGGACCTTTAATATTAATTAGGCCTAATGGGCCTAAATTGGTTTCTTGGCAAATAAGGGTGATTCCTTAAATGGGCTTTGGTAATTGGGTTTGAACCATGTTGACCAAAAGTTCATGCCTTAGAAATTAATTAACAGCCCATTGGACTTTAAATTAAATTGACATTGGATGTTAATCGGGCTTTGAGACCCGTAACGATTAGATTTGGAATCTAAGTCGTAAAGGTTCGTTAATAAAGTGTAATATTTAATTTGGAATTAAATAGTGAATTAGTATTAAATACATATTAAATTGGATTAAATGTTGTAGTTTAATTTAATTCAAGAATTCGTACTTTGAGTACTTTTTCGCAAAACGAGTTTGACTCGAGCAAAATCAAATCATTGTTTGAACATTGGATGCTCATTAATATTCAGATTAATTAATTGGATTAGATTGATTGATAACATGCTTGTGTGAATACATGGTTGCGATGCATGAATAATGTATATCGGATGGATATTAGATGGGTGGGGCAATTTTGGAAATTGTTGTAGTAAATTTAGAATTTATTAAATTGGACCTGCGTGTCCAGCCTATTACCTCATTACTCTGTGTATTTCTCTTCTCACCTATTCCCCTCAATGTAAATGAGGTTTCTTTAGAAGTGTTATGTATCGGGTAGAAGTAAATACTTGTGCTAGCGGGAGAGAGGAATGGGAGAGATTTGTTCTAGGAACAATGTGTTAAGTATCCGTCCGCATATCATTATTATTTTATTTATATGCGCCTTATTATGTGTTTAGAATGCATGTTTAAGGGTGTATGATGATGAGACCTTAACAAAGATAATAATTGGTTGCCAATTTGCATGCGAAAAACCCTCACAAAATATTAAGCGTTTTTCCTTCCATTGAGTGATTCTTACTCAAGATCCAAGACTTGCATTGGTTTGTTGGCCAAAGTCAAGGCCTTTGTCCGTCGAGGATGTGTTTAAATCATGAAAGCTTTGTTCCATATTGGTGTCTTGTCCAAGTTGTGATTTGTTGGCCAAAGTCCAGATCACTTCTTGTCCATCGACATTGATTACGAAGCTTTCCATGGTCAATGGGTTCCGCTTAACTGGGATCACTAAGATTGTTGTGCCAAAGCCAAGGCTTAGTTGATTCAGAGGAAAAAGGTTAGGCAATATATTGGATATATTGGCATATATAAGATATATGTTTTGGACTTGGATGTCCACCTACTGGATCTAGGAATTGGATGGGATCCAATTGATCTTAGAGATCTACCTAGTTAATTATCATACAATTTGTTGGCCAAAGTCAAGATTGTGTGTTATTTAACGGGATCCTAGCCCACTAGGAAACAAGGTTTCCCGAGTACTTCACGGAGGGTTAGAGGCTCGCCGAAAAATAGTGGGAGGCAAGTATTAAATTTGCAATATTCGTTTAGTTACTTGCCATACGCGCTCATTCAAATATTTCGTCAAATAAATTAATATATTAGTTGGACTAATATTTAATTGTTGTTTTCAAACAGTTGGACTGTATTTAAACTATTTCATTTATAGTTGATTTTATAATTGGATTATAGTAATCAATATATTTGAATTAATAAATTGAATTATAGTTGATTTTATAATTGGATTATAGTAATCAATATAATTGAATTTAACCAATTAAATTGTAGTTGATTATATAGTTGGACTATAGTAATCATTATAATAAATAGTACCTAAAATCGTTGATTAAATAGTTGGACTATTAGAATCAAGATAATTGAAATATTAGTGTTTAAAACATAATCCTGGGTGAAAATGTATTTAAACGACTTTAATTTTCAAATTGGGAATAATGAATCAGGATAGTCCTGAATACTAAGAAATTACTTTATTTGATAAAATAACATCTTAGGCCTAAGCCTGGAGTTAAGCAAATAGTAGAACATGATATTTGGAATATTCATGTGATGATAACTTTAGTGCTTAATCCGTTATGCTTGCAAAATAGACTCCTTAATTTCTTAATCAGAACTAAGGATTAGATCCTTAAAGTATGATAATGAAATTGAAGGATCTTCATAGATCTATTTTAGATCTTTGAAGTACTAAATTGTGATAGTGTAGACAACAGAACCTGGGCGACGCTGTTCTAGGCTCGCGACCTAGTTGGGAAGTACGAAATAACATGGAGTCGCCACCCGGTGTGAACCGGGACAAAGATTTAAGGCCGCACTCACCCCTCGCAAGGGAAGACCTCAAACCGTTGGGTTCGGAATGGTCCCTTACTTATGTCATTTGTGATGATATAATTTGTGCAATAAACTAACCGAATCTATTCAACATTCATGCTCAAGGGTACTTAGATCTAACATGCTTTCATCCAAATAACTCCACGCAATATAACACAACGAGCATATTGAACCATTAAACCAAAGTAAACAAATAACTAATTAAACATAAACATAAACTAAACGAAACATCATGCATAAAGAATGAAGAAACAACATGCCTAAATAACACAATCATGCTTTGAAAATTAAATAACAAGACTAAATTAACTCATGCTTAAAATAATAAATAAACGGCCTAGAACTATGACTTGCTCAAATACAAATTAGGATGAGACGAGATGCGTGCATCTTAAGTGGTATGTGGCATTGTATCCCGAGTGCAGACCATACTACCGTCCATTCGGAATCGGCTATGGAATTTACGTCCGGGTTTCCATCCGATATACCACAAAAGAGAACACATATCCCGCTCATCCAACAATCACATCATGCTTCAAACGACTCTCATGCAATTATATATCAAAATAAATAAAACAACAATAAAGAAGATAAGTAGAAAGGTGCCCTCAGGTCTAACCTCTTTTGTCGTCTAAGAAAGGGCGTTACACGTCCGTTGGAAGGGTGAATGATCCGCTACTCTTTTAGTTCACCAACTCAACGTCTTTCCTCGCTGTTTTGCTGTTCGGGCTGCTGTTTCAAGTCCGTTTCGCTGCTGTTTCGCTGCTACGTTTCAGGTCACTGTCTTGATGGTTTAGCGGATTGTTTTGGGTGATTTTGAAGGCTTAGGGAGGTGCGTTTGTGAGGATTTTTTTAGGGAAACTTTATGGAGGTTTTGGGGATGGTGTTTAGGTGATTTTAGGACTGTTTTGTGGGCTAAGGACGCAACAAAAACTGACCAGAACAGAAGGTGAACTGCGGCAGTTCAAAGGTGCAGTGGGGTGTTTTCAGGGACTGTTTTGGGGCTGCGAATGGGGCTGTGTTTGGAGGGTGTTTAGTTCGACTTTAGGGCTGTGAATAAGGTTTATTTGAGGGTGTTTTAGGGCTGTGAATGGGGGCTGGAACTCGGCAATGGAGGGTTAAGTTTAGGGCTTGGGCGTGAAGGGTGTTGATGATGGAGGGAAGGTGCGGCAATGGAGGCTATTGGATCTTGAAGGTGCGGCAATGGAGGCTTCAGGGGGATGCTTGGGCGTGTAATGGAGGCTTAAGAGAGTGCTTTAGGCGTGTGAGAGAGATGTATGGGCTAGGTTTTGAATGGGGGGTGAAGGCCTCTTTTTATAGGCAAAGAGAGAAGACTTTCCTAATTAGATTAGGAAGGAATCTCCTAATTGATTTCTAATAAGGAATGCATCTCCTAATTAGGATTTGGGATTGGATTTGATTTGGTAATGACTTTATTTGATTTCTTTTATTTAGGTAAGGATTTAACAAGATTTAAACATGTGATTAATGTGCAATTACCTAAATAAAGGGCAATGGGCGTGAATCATGGCCAATGGGCATAGGTTTGGTTTGACTTGGTTTGACTTGGGTTGACTTGGGTATTTGGGCTTGGTTTGGGTTAGGTATGTGGTCTATGGGAGTTTTGGGCCTAAGGTGAGCTTAGAAACGAAGGTATAACAAGCAACCGAAGCGAAAACAACGAGATTAAATCCATCAAAAATTCTATTTTCCAACTTTACCCTTCCAACGTCCGTTTCCCGTGACTTTCATGACTAAAGAAGTAGTTGCCTCCATACGAGACTCATCATTGGGCTAATGTGTAAAAATACAATGCCTACAGATAGTAAACTCTTGGAGAGTTATTGGCTATACTCAATGAGTCAAAGCCAAAGTTTGCAATAAGGCAAGAAGCGCAAGGCGCACCTTACTTCGACATTCCGGAAGGCCAAGGCTTGGCCAAAGGCTTATGGGGTGTGGAAAAGGGCAAAGGTAAAGTCATTATAATCTTGTGGGAAGACAAATGACATATCCCAAAATGTCTGCCTAAACTGTGGCAAACGGGGACACGAAAGCGTGACTGCCGTATGGACAAGGCAGACATGAAGGAATTGAAGACGGTGTAAGACTCCGACTTCAAATATGTTTGTCATAAAACATGTTCGCAACTAGTATTAAAATTGGATTTTAGATACTGGATGTGGTACATAAATAAGTACTTGTGTGCAGAATCTGCTGAAAAGTAGGATACTGACTTCAGTTAAGATTAATCTGCAATTGAAAACTGGACGAAAGTCGCTGTTTTAACTGTAGATACCTAAGTTTAGGAACTACCCTTTAGGTATGTACTTAAATTAGGAAACTGGTAAAATGTAACTAGTTTGACTAGATACATTATTTCTATATCAGGGTTTAATCCGTTACGGATATACCTTTATATTCTAGAACACTAAAGTGTTTCATTTTATAAAGATGATATTGAGATAAACACATTAGATGTGAATAACAGAATTTATATTTTGAATATAAATAAATCTCAAACATATAATAAAAAGCTCAAACTGAATTAATCAGTTAAAACTTAATTGTGGCATTGTTATCTGGGACACAATTAAACATGACTCGTATATCCACACTTTCGAAGAGTGGGTACTAGGACAGATTTGATTCTATTAAAATAATGTCTACGAATCTAGTTTATTAGGCAAAGTGCCTAAAACACCTTTACTTGGTAAAAGTGTAAGTGCCACTGATTTGTTAGTCCCTGGATCATAGTGACATAGGTGGGCCCATGTCTAGCTAGGCTAGAGGTAGATATGAATATTTCGTGACCTTTACGGATGTGGCATCGCGTTATGGTTATATGTTTCATTTGAAACACAAATCGGAAACTCTTAGAGTTTCGACACGAAATAGACAAACAGATCAGCTAAAGTGTAAAACCATCACGGTTGGACCATGATGAAAATACTTAAGCAATAAGTTTCTCATATACTTGAAAGATTATAATATTCTTTCAATGAGGACTCCTCCCGGAACACGTCAGTTTGACGGTGTGTCTGAACGGAGAAACCGAATTTTGTTGGACATGATAAGGTTAATCATGAGTCGCTCTGAGCTACCATTTCCTTCAACGGATACGCATTTAACAGTGCAGAACTTGTTTTGAATAAGGTTCCATAAAGATCTGTTTGACAGACTTCATATTAGATATGAACAGGAAAGAAATTGGGTTTTCTCATTCCTGTAGATTTGGGAATGATGGGCATATGTTTGGATGATACCAAACTAAAACCCAAATCGAATAAGTGCCTAAGTTGTGGTTATCCTAGGGAAACCAAAGTATAGTACTTATACAACTCACTAGAGAACAATGTAATTGTTGCTCGCCATGCGGTTTTCCTAAGAGGAATACCTATATGCAATGGTAAGTGGGAGGAAAGTAAATCTCGATGAAAATCAGGGTAATACTATTCCAGGCACCGAGTCCTAATGGAACACAAATAGTTCATCAGGGATGAAACTATACCAATAATCTTCGAATACACAAGAACCACATAAGTCGGAGAGAGTCAGAAAACAACCTGGGGTATGGGTTTCTGATCTCACCTCATAAAGATGTCAATCTTATCGAGGAACACGAACTGACTACGTATGAGGAAGTGATACAAGGTATCGACTCCCTATTATGGCAAAGTACCATGATGTCAGAAATGGATTCCATGTATACCAACTAAGTTTGGATACTAGTTGACGTACCAAAAGGCATTGTGCCCACTGGTACTATTTAGTCTTCAAGAAAGACATACGTGGATGGCAACATACCAACGTGCAAATCTAGGCTTGTAACGAAAAGGTATCGTTATCAACATTGTGTCGATTACAACAAAACCTTTTACCTGTTGCCACGGTAAATCCATTTGGATAATGATTGCTAATGCTGCATGTTTCATTTATGAAATGTGGCAGCTAAATGCCAAAACCGCTTTCCTTAACGGAAACCTTTTGGAGGATGTTTACAACATCCTGACGGTTTTGTCGTACCAATAACTAGCAAACAAGGTTTGCAAGGTTATACGATCCATGTATGGATTGAAGCAAGCATAAAGTTCTTGGAACTATCGTTTTGATGTAATCATAATGGTATATGATTTGATTCAAAATGGAAATGATTCTTGTGTATATAAGGAGGTTAGTGGGAGCGCACTGAAAATGAATGTCTTAAGTAATGATGACATATCATTTCCAAGAAATGATATTCCCATAATACAATCAGTGAAAGCTTGGCTTTCATGAAAAATTCTCCGTAGAATTCTTGGGAGAAACAACATTTATTCTAGGAATAAAGATCTGTTTGGATAGATCTAAAAGGTTGTTAGCACTCTCCGAGAACTCGTACATTGAAAAATATACGCGACCTGGTGTCTCATACGCTTTGAGCATATGGAGTCACAATCAGGCCAATCCAAGTGATAGTCATTGGATTGATGTTAAGAACATCCTTAAGTATCTTAGAGATCTAAGGATGTTGTCTTAAACTATGGAGAAGGAGAACTTGAAGTGACTGGGTTCACTGCTGCAAGTTTCCTAACCGATAAAAATGACTATAAGTCGTAAAACGGTACTATACAGTTTGAATAACGGAACAGTGAGTTGGAAATCTTCCAAGCAAGATATTGTTACCGAATAAACAACAAAAGTGGATTGTTGCTGCAGTTGAGGCAGCAATAGAAGCCTTCTGGATTGATAATAATCCTAATCAGATTAGGAGTAGTTCTGTTAGCAGCTGAGCTAGGCTACAGCACAGGCTAAAGAATTAATGGTCTCATCAACGATCCAGATATATACTTCGATTATTCATCTGATTCGTTCGGATCATACATCGTGGTGATATGATGATCGTATAAATCACATCAGATGATAATCATTTAAATCCGCTGACGAAAGTCTTTTCTCAGTAAGTTGAGCGAACCGTACATAGTTCGGGTGTAAGACACTCGGGTAACTAGCTATAGGCCAAGTGGGAGATTGTTGGATAGTTATGACCCATAGCGTCCCTCTTTGTACAGATCATGGTGTTGTTGTACAAATTAACTATGTGACAAAGGAAATTACTCTTTTATCATTTAAGATTATATCACCAAGATGTATAAATGATGAAAGGTCCATATGATTAGTTCCTGGATTGAGATGATATGAGACAGTATCAATCCACGAAGGTTTAATCATTAAATATCCCTAGTCATGGTATTATCGAGATTGGACATCGATAATGCAAAAAAGACTAGTATTACACTTGTGCGCGTTGTGAGGGCATAACGCATAGTTCTCATATATTTGGGTATAGGATACTCATGCAAGTGTAGTAGGAGGTTGTGTTTTACTGATGGTACGGAAAACAGCTTCGCTCTGGATAGACCCATCGGAATTCCATTGGTAGTATGACTATGTGTCTTTGGAAGTCCGAATCAGGGTAGGTGTATTTGGTCTTAACCTGAGACTTGCACCACTAATACTTGCGACAATCAATGTACTTTGGTTTTGGTTGTCCAGGGCTTTAACAGGTTCTGTGTACACCTCTTCTAGGTATATTGAGAATCGTAGTGTATTGGGTGTGATGTCGAGATGGAAGTATCACTCCAGCCATAGTGGAGATGATGATCACTTAGGATACGGAACTCGTTCTCTTATATGCTGCAGCTATCGGGATATTATGACTAGGTAATGTGTATCTGATTATAGAGACTAGTTACCAGAGATCCGATATGTGCTTCGTACGGGGCAGATACATTTCCAGCCCCAGGCTTTGCACGTGACATCCGATACTGGATCGAAATACGCAATATTACGTATACTACACCTGATATAGATCACATATTCCTGTAAGGATATTTCTGGAGAATTGGGTAGGCATGGCGCTTTGCTAGAAGCCAACATTGTCTTGTAAATCGGTACAAACATAGTACTAGGCATGTACGTGTTTGGATAGTCCGACGACCGGATTTACTGCCAACATATCTGGGGATCTCATGGGTCGCTTCCCGAAGATTCACCGATGATGTATGACTCGTACTTTATTAATCTGGTATTAATTAAATGAGAGAGAAAATTAATCTGGGATTAATTACAGAGATATTTTATCTGGGATAAAATATTATTTAAAGAGAGAGAACGATTAATTTGGAATTAATCGATAAAATAATATATTCGATATATTATACGAAATTGGATTTCGACGCGGAATTGAAATTAGATTTTAATTCGGGTGAACGAGTTAATTTAGAATTAATTAGTTAGCGACGTGAATAGTAATTTTGCTAGGCAGAGTTATTTAATTAAATTAGATTTAATTTCGTCGCAACGGAAAATTCGTTAATTTGGAATTAACGAACCTGAGCCCATGAGTGTTTGCGAGCGCACTCGCATTGTAAATTTAAGTGCGGCCCACAAGTCATATCAAGCGTCAAATCATTAGTCACATCAAGTGTCAAATCACTTGTCACTTTGAGTGATGTGACAATTTGTCACTTGATTGATTGATGGAAGTGGTTGGTTGGCATTAAAGCTTTTGACTTTTGGAAAGAAAAAGTTTGGTATATGTTTAATTGATTTTTGAAATCAATTATCTAATACACACAACACATCTCTCTCTCTCATTTTTCTCTCCCTCTCTCTCGCCCAAGGGGTATTCTTTCTTCTTCATTTTTCTGGTTTCACCGTGAGCCATGGAGAAGCAATAGGAAATTTTGCGGCAAAATTTCCGGAGTGCTAGCATGCTTTTGGAGTCTTGCGAAGGTGATAGGGAACCGCACTTGTGAGCTTGAAATCACAACACAAAATCTTGGAGCTTGGAGGACCAAGATGGCCGAATTTAAGGAGCACAAAATCAGTCCATTGCCGTGAACACCATGGAGGGGAGCTTGATGTTTTTGTGTTCGTCACATCGCTCAACTGATCATTGTGAGTATTTCGCACCTCCTTGATGTATTCGCATATTGGTTCATTGCTTAAAATGATCCCGGTTAGACCATTGAATCCCAACATTCCTTACCTCATTTCACTTGATTTTCTTCACAATTCAAGTCTTCTATACTTGATATTCTTCTTCCTAACTTGTTGTGGGATGACTTGTTTTTATTTCCTCTTGAATTTTGGATGAGAAAATGGCTTCCCCTTATTCCTTTCTTCCTTCCTTCTTTTTCTTCCCTTTCATGTTTCTTCTCTTCCTCTCTATATTTTTTTTGGAAGATGAAAGAATAGTCATTCTATTTATACTATGGACTAAAGGCTTTTATTGTTATTCTTGATAAGTGTGGTTCTTTCTAGAGGAGTCTAGGGACCTTAGGAGATATTTAGACTTATTGGGCCATTAAAAGTTATTAGGCCAAATGAGAAGGGTAATGGGCATTTGGATTATCATGTAAATTCCTCTTTCACTCCTCATTTTCGTCACAGTACATATGGTCCGCAGAAATGACCAAATTTGACCGAATTCTGTTCCAATTTGGAAACACGTTCAATAAGAAAGTTATAGATCTTCGTCTTACATTTCCAGTGATATAAAATTAATAAGAATTAGAGATCATACGAAAAATTTATTCCCGAGATACTAAAGGCTGTTTGGAATAAAATGTAAGCTAAATTCCACATCGGAACTGCAAGTAATTTATCGAATGTCCAAAAAGTCATTTCATGAGCATATACATGTTTGAACATGATTTATATCATGTACCATACCTCCCATAACGTAATAGTCTTTAGGATTACGGGGGTGTTACACCAATATAATATTCAGGTTTGAAAGAGGTATAAACATGTCTTAAAATGCAACATTACACAATAACAATTTAAAGCATACACGAGCACAATCATTAATAATAAGAACAGTATTGATAGTTGTAAACATCCAAAAATTATTAGAGCAATCGCAAAACACTAATTAAACAGAATATAGTACATATCTCACCGGCTTGGCTTTGGTGAAGCCTGGCCAGACATACTTCATATCATTAATGCCTGACCGAACTTATCTCAAGTCTGACCGGATATACTACGTAAACCAGAAAGAAAAAAAAATATAGAATCATACATAGGAACAGTAATAACGAAGTAGTAATAACATGGTAATAACAAAATGATTATAAAACAGAGATATAGTAATAAAACAATGAAAATATTAATATTGCAACATGGTCATAAGGATAATATAATGATATGTGAATATTCTCCCGGGTGGGCTTAGGAGAAGCATCATCGGATATTTTTGACTTTTTCGGATATTTATAAATAGATTATGAATGTCCGGCCGGATTTATATCAAGTTCGGCTGGAGATATTATGTAAGACCATAAAGATAAAGATTAAAAATACGATGTAAATAGAGATTAGGGAGCGCTCAGGTCATATCTTAGGTGTATTTGGCTCAGAAATTATCTCTGAAAATCGAATAGTTGCTATATTACTCACCAGAAGGAAAAAAACTGCAAGGAACTCGTGTGTAACATCCACGATTTGGGAGATGCTACCAGCAGGGAATAGACTGTACTATCACCCTAAGCCACTGACATTCTAACTACAAACCATACTGATACTTTTTTTAACATAATTTCATATATGGGACTAATGCCCAAACTCACAATATAGCTCGAAATATAATATACATTCGACTGAACAGACAATACCATATGTGTTACAACTCTATACATGAATACTCAACTCTGTTATATATATATATCTGAGACCGAACCTTACTCAACTTGACTAATCTCTATTTCTGACTCAACCTGATGGACCAAACCCTCTAGTGACTACCATCAGTATCCACCCTCCCGAGCTCGTCCTCCATGATCCTGCAAAACAAAAAACTGAGAGTCGGGGGTTAGATCGTTTAAACGATCTAAGTGAGTGGACAGTTTTTAAAATGAAAACTGAAATACTTTATGAAACTCATGTTTTAGAAATCAATTCGAATCTTTCTGAAAACTTTCCTTTCTAGAAAAATTCTCTCTGAAATCTGCTTTTGAAAATCTGGTTCTGAAAACTATTTCTGAAATGTCTGTTTCTGAAAACTTTTTCTTTCTAGAAAATCTTTCTCTGGAAAACTAACTCTGAAATCTATATCTAAAAACTATTTCTGAAAAGTGATATTTGTCTCTGAAAAACTGACGTATGGGGACGTTACATATCGATGTCCCCTCATACGCCTAACTAGAGCCAGGAGTGGAAATCTATGGATTTGGGGTGTTACGTATCGTTGTCCCCCAAAGCATGCCACTCATGTCCCTGAAACTAGTGGTCTTGGGGCGTTACATATCGTCTTCCCCCAAGCCACTGAACTAGAATTTGGGGTGCAAATATATGCTACCCTCCAAGCTCTGAAACTAGGATTTATAGGCATCTGTCATCCCTAGTCCTGAACTAGGATCTGGGGGCGTTACATATCACCGTCCCCCTATTCCTCAAAATGTGCACATGTCATCCGTCAATTCCATGTATGTATCAAGTTACATACTGAGGTGGGTTTTTCCCTCATGCCTCAAAAATCATAAGATCTTACTTTGAAAACATTTCTTTCTCAAACGTATCTTAAAACATGATCTTTCATGAAATAACTGTAATAAAAATCTACTAACGCACTACAAACATAAAAATAAGTTTGATATGTAAAATAATATAATAAAAGTCAACTTTAAGGAATAATGTCCACTCACTGATTTGGAGTTCTGATAGCATAACATCACTCCGCTAAAAGGTTTGTGGTTCCTGCAATAACTCTTAATTGATAACTATGATTAAAAAATAAATCGTGGAGTGTATTACGGAATTAAACAAAATTTATCAATCTAAATACTTGATATCAGTTTCAGGCAAAACATACTTATGTTATGGGTATTGTATGTATACGAGTCGATACGAGACCCCTAGGGTGGCCTCTAACACGCTAGGGTGGAACTGGAATGAATCAAAACTAATTTGGGGAAAATTCCGATCTCACGTTGCGATGCAAGACCTTGCGCTTCGCGAAGAGCAGAATTCCAGAAATTGATATTTGAAAATTTCCAGTTCACGTCGCGACGTAGGTCCTTACGCGTCGCGACGAGGACAGTCCAAAAATGAATCTACATCATTTTCCCAATACGCGTCGCAATGGGAGCCCTTACGCGTCATGATGCAAGACCTTTTTCCAGGATTCTGCACTTGCTTCTTCAAGTCTAAGTTACCCAAATGTATCATTAATACTTCTATACTAAAAACCAATACAGAATCCATCATATTACTTTAACTTCACACATTTTGAATCAAGTTAACGTCTTCAAACACTTCTTTAATCTCATTATTCTTATTCTTAGCTTAAACCCTTAAGATTTACAAAACTTGGGTACTCAATGCTACAACCAATTTCTTTACTTACAAATCATCAAAATGCAACCCCTAACATGCCAATAGCCCTATTTTATCATCATTCTTTCAAAATCTAACAAACCAAGTTTTGGGTCAAGTTTCATTACCTCCACCTTTTGATTTCCTTCACTCTCTAAGGCCTCAATTTTTGACAATCTTCTTCTTAACTCTGGGAGATTTGCTATTGGCCTCTCTTCTTTGCTTCTTATTTTTCCTTCTTTTTTCTTTTCCTTCTTCTTTCTCTCTTCCTATTTTTTTTACGTTTTTCTTCTTTCTCTACAAATTTAGGGATGCACAAATAGTTCCCCTTTTATATTAGGGGCTATTTTTAATTTGTATTAATGAAGAAAAGTGTAGAAAAGTTGAGAAAGTTTGAGATTTTTCTAGATGGGTATGTGGTACTATTCATCCAGATTTTTGACTCGCATTTTTGACTTATTTATAATTCGAAATTGGCAAACTGATCAACTATGAAGTTGTACGTCTCGATCTCAGCTTTCCGACGATATAAAATCCATTAAAATAGAAGTTCATATGAGAACGTTATGGCCTAAACACTGTGGGCTATCCGTAGTGAAACATCGTACAATTATGTATCGGAACATCGATGAATATCGATTATCCCCATGGTCACTTCATAAGTGTATAAGTGTTCAACATAACTTATATTATGTAATATTCATCCAAGAATGAAACAGTAGTCGAGATTACCACTCGACGAGATTACCGGTAGTTACAAATTCTCCCGCTTAAATAGGATTCGTCCTCGAATCCCTACTAATGTTAAACTGTTTAGGTTTAATTTGGTTGAATGAGTCTGGCCTCTGTTGCTCTTATTTCCCTTTACTTTCCCTTACTACTTTGCTCAAGAACTTGATACTAAGACTTTTGGGAATCCCTTACCTCGATATACTCCATTTGATTCTTATAAATAATGTTCAGCTATGGGGGTTTGTGTCTATCTCTGGACATCGTAATGAATGGTATCTTTCATAAAATTCTACCTATCTCTTGTTTCATACTATATTATGTCTTGCAGGGTGCAATAGAAATACTCAGTTCTTCATGATCTGAACTTAAGTTTCCTTCGAATTGGTACATGTACTTAACTTGTAAAGTACATCTTGAATTCAATATGTTTATGCTAACAGGGCATATCAATGATCATTCAAACTGAATCATTTCTTTAGCCTTTATATTTTTTTTACCATAACATCATTAATTTAAAATTTCACTTAGGGTTGTCATTACTCTTTCTTCTTAATTTATCACTAATGTTCTTGATACCTCAACCGATAATTTTATTTCTTTCAACTTCAAGAATAGCTTAAATTATTCTCTCTCTTTCTTCCATCCATTCTCATCTAGTGCCTACTCACTATTAGAGGTGATAATGATTCCTATCGTTAAGTTTCTTCATGTTTTACCATAGTTCAAGATTAAGGACAATCCTTATTTCTAATAAAATCTACATGCTCAACCTGAACTTGGAATTAATCTTTTTGAGTGGGCTGGTGAAGTGTGGTTTCAGGTGAGTAAAGGCTCGGTAAATGGAGGTGTTGTCCACGTGAATCAAGTCTAGTGCGTGTCTCTCTTGGTGCACGAATATGATGAAGGTCAGGGCACGTTCGTGGGTCAGATGGCTCGGCAGTGTGCAGTTTGGTTTAAAGGGTTATTCGGGGACGGTTTTGGTGGACTATTTTCAGTCAGTTGAAGTGGCTTGGAACGTGAGGCATGGGGCTGCTACGCTGGGTGCTTGCGTGAAGAAGGCCAGGGGCTATTTGCTTGACTTAGTCGATGAGTGAATGGGTCCTCCGTGGATTTTGTTCTATGCATGCATGGGAGCTATTAGGGTTTGCATGGCATGAGTTTGCTGCTGGTTGTTACGTGAGATGAAGGCAGTTTCAGGGCATATTATGGCGTGGTTTAGGTGCAGGTTGAGGGCGTGTATGGGGCTGTTTTAAGGCAGTTTTGGCAGTGCAGTTTGGGGCTATATGTGAGGCTGGTTTATTTTTGGTAATGTGTGAGTTCAGGGTGCAGTGGGCGTATTTGGAGGGGTTGTTTTCAGAGGGTAGTAGGCGTGTTTGGAGGGGTGCAGGTGTGAAGATCACGCGTTATGAATGGACTGTGTTGCTTGTGAAGTTCTGTGTCTTGTGTGAAGTTGGGAGTTTGAGTGAGGGTTAGAGGCTGTGTCTTGGAGGGTAGTTTGGAGGGAACTGTGCGTGAACAAAGGGGACTGCCGTGAGAGTGAGAAGGCTGCCGAGAGGGGGCTGCTTGTGTGGCTAAGACAGAGGTAGTGGCGTGAAGGGTTTTTGTGTGGCCAAATCAGTCCAGTCCCCCTGCGTGAAGGTATTAGGGTTTATATGGTTGTTGTTTTTGAAGTCAGAGTGAGGGAGAGGCACAGCATGGGGAGTGGTTACATGAGTGATAGGAATGGGCGGTTGCATGAGTTTGCATGGGTGTTTTGTATTTTGGTGATTTGTTGTCTGGTGTTTGCATGTTTTGGTTCACGTGGGCATAGGTGGGTTTGTAAGGGTTTTTATATTTGAATGGAGGAGGGGGCATGAAGCATGGGGTGTGAGGTTTATGGAGGGTGGTTGGAATAATGGTTGTATGGGTAGTTATGGGTGTTGCAGGAAGATGGGTTATTTTTGTTGTGTGAATTGTTTATTATTTGTTAGTGTTGTTGTTTATTTTGGCTTGTTGTGTTTGTTAATTTTTTTTTTTTTTTGTGAGTGGGTTTTGTTGATGTTTAATATTTTATTGTTTGTTTGGTATTTTTTATTTATTAAATTGGGTGGATTTGATTTAAGTTTGTTGTGTATGTATGTTACACGTGAGGGGTGGGTTTATGTTTGGTTAATATTTTTTATTTATTTGTTTATTGTTTATTTGTTTGTGGAATTTGTTGAATTTTGTTGTTATTAAATTGGTCTGTATTTTTTAATTGTTTGATTTTGTTTGAATTTGTTTAATTAGTTGGTGGCTTATTATTTTATGTTTGTTCATGGAAGTTGAAAGGTCACAGGGGTAGGCTTTAGGTTCGGGGCGAGAATAAATTTTGATACAAAGGCTCAACGAGCAAATGCCGAGGTTAAGCGAGCGAACAAAAATCCAACAAAACGTCAATTCTTGACTTTTCCCTTCCGTCGTCCGTTTCCCGCGACTCCCGCGACTTAAAAGGTGGTGCCTCCGTACGGGCTCATCATTGGGCTGGTATGCAAAAATGCAATGCCTACAGTCGCCCCCACTTTGATGGGACTTGTGCAGTGTGTGACAATGACAATTATATCAAAGTACGAGCAATGTATTTTTACTTACCTGGCTCGCCAGCTGCCACATGACTCACCTATTGCTTCGAACTGAATTGATTTGGTGGTGAGGTACTGTGACCTCTTGGTCTTGTTCTCGAAGTGAGCTGAGGGTCTTGTTCCCTGAATTGAGTTGTGGGTCTTGTTCCCGATCTGAATTGTGTTGAGGGTCTTTTTCCCTGAACTGAGTTGTGGGTCTTGTTCCCGATCTGAATTGTGTTGAAGGTCTTGTTTCCTGAACTGTGTTGTAGGTCTTGTTCCCTGAATTGTGTTGTGGGTCTTGTTCCCGTGGGTCTTGTTCCCATTTTGAGTTGAGGGTCTTGTTCCCTGAATTGTTGAGTTGTGGGTCTTGTTCCCGTGGGTCTTGTTCCCATTTTGAGCTGAGGGTCTTGTTCCCTGAATTAAGTTGAAGTTGCAGTGGACCTCGATCCTGGAACGCATCCCAATACCTGCAACCGACAACGGGGGCCTCGACCCTGGGACGCATCCCAATACCGCTGACAAAATGGGCCTCGGCCCGGGGACGCATCCCCAAAATATGATGCAGTGGGTCCACGACCCTAGGACGTATCCCGATAACTGCAACCGACAACGGGGGCCACGACCCTGGGACGCATCCCAATACCGCTGAAAAAATGGGCCTCGGCCCGGGGACGCATCCCCAAAATATGATGCAGTGGGTCCACGACCATGGGACGCATCCCGATAACTGCAACCGACAACGGGGGCCTCAACCCTGGGACACATCCCAATACCGCTGACAAAATGGGCCTCAGCCCGGGGACGCATCCCCAAAATGATGCAGTGGGTCCACGACCCTGGGACGCATCCCAATAACTACAACCGACAACGGGGGCCTCGACCCTGGGACGCATCCCAATACCGCTGACAAAATGGGCCTCGGCCCGGGGACGCATCCCCAAACTGATGCAGTGGGTCCACGACCCTGGGACGCATCCCAATAACTGCAACCGACAATGGGGGCCTCGACCCTGGGACGCATCCCAATACCGCTGACAAAATGGGCCTCGGCCCGAGGACGCATCCCCAAAATATGATGCAGTGGGTCCATGACCCTAGGACGCATCCCGATAACTGCAACCGACAACGGGGCCTCGACCCTGGGCACCTCGACCCAACACCGCTGACAATAGGGACCTCGCCCCCGAACTGATGATGTAGTGGGCACCTCGATCCTAAACTGGTACTGATGTGGGCCTCGCCCCCAGACTGACACTGATGTGGGCCTCGCCCCCAGACTGATACTGATGTGGGCCTCGCCCCCAGACTGATACGGGTCTCCCCCCAAACTGATACTGATGTGATGTAGGCCTCGGCCCTGGGACTCATCCCTGACACTGATGCTGATGCGATGTGGGCCTCGACCCTGGGACTCATCCCCGCAACTGATGCTGATGTGATGTAGGCCTCGGCCCTTGGACGCATCCCCAAACTGCTGATAATGATGTGGGCTTCAACCCTGGGAAGCATCCCAATGTGCCATACCCGACAAGACTGATAATGATGTGGGCTTCGCCCCCAGAGTGCCATACCCGGCAAAGACTGATAGTGATGTGGGCCTCGCCCCCAGAGTGCCATACCGGCAAAGACCGATAGTGATGTGGGCCTCAACCCGCAGAGTGCCGTACCCGGCAAAGATTGATAATGATGCAAATGATTTATTTCAACATACTATATTGCTCTCCTCGAGACAATCTTAATAGCTAAACATATTTTCGTCCTCAACGAATGCTTTGTGTCAAAACCAGAGAACCTTCAAAGTATTTGATACACTCAACTCTGATCGTCTGAATAGGTGATCTGAACTAGACTCCTAGTGTGTGTGTGTGCGCTAAGGCTCTTTCGCAGCTTGTTCTTAAGTAAGCCAACTTGGTGATTTCGTTTCAGAGAATCGAACCAGTGGGTCTAACCAACCTGGATGTCTTAATCACATTCTGTGATTACTTCAGCATACTAAACATGATATGGTTTTCATCTTTTTTCTTTTGTCTCTCACTTTTCATTTTCTTTTTTTTTTCTTTCTTTCTTTTTTTTTTCTCTTTTTTCTTTTCTCTTTTCTTTTTTCTGACACACCTACCCTTTAAGGTAGCATTTCTCCTCATGGTGGTCCTAATACTCGCCCATGGGTAGCTTCACGCTTATCGGTTATAGGTGGTATATTTTTTCTTCTTTTCTTTTTTATTTCAGAGACTTTTTTCTTTATTTCCAACCATATCATATATCATAGCATCAGTAAACAAGTGTGGACACCCAGACAAACGGTCATTCACTAATACATCATCTCTTCAACTAGTCACCTCGATAACTACTCAGACTTCTACTGCTAGGATCCTGTAATTAAGTGCTCGTGAGCCTAACTGAGATCAATCCATTCAGAATACCGGACGAGAGCATGTCTCGCACTTATCGTTTCTAGGGTTACAATGTCATCACCGGACATATGTCTAACTATCAAAAGACTTCTCTCTCGCTCATTTTCATTTTTTTTTTCAACAATTAAACTAGAGCACAAACTTTCAAATATTTCATGTCTTGTAATACCTGGTCAGTAGGAAACATCATTGATTAAGATCAATGTCCAATCTGCGCTTCTTGCCACGATCACCATCTGTCCAGTCCAATTTGGAGAGGATAGGGTCGAGCTTCTGTTCAAAGGCTATGATCTGGTCAATCAACTCTTCGGCCTTTGTCGCAGTCAAGAAAATATCTTCCACAGATTTGGTGACGAACTCATGTCTCTTGGCTTCCGCGAGAAATACAAACAGAAAATCGAAGAAATGCTCAACATTGAGTATCCCAATGGGCTTCCGATGAATGTTTAAATGCGCCCATGATGCTACGGTGAATATTTCTTCAAGGATACCAAGTCCACCTGGTAACGTAATAAACACATCAGCAGTATTGATCATTTCATGGAGTCATTCAGACATACCTGATACGATGCGTTCATCTCCATTTGTTGGTCCAATTAACTGTTCGTCCGCCAAAGGTCTTGGGATGATCCCCAAAACATGACTGCCACTTTCCTGAACGGCTTTTGAAATGCTTCCCATTATCCCAAGATTGCCACCGCCATATACTAAGTGTATATTTTTCTCAGCCATGACTCGCCCCAATTCCTTAGCAGCTTCCATGAATTCCGGTTTATTGCCAGTGTTGGATCCACTAAAACACAAATTCTCTTGAATCATTGCTGTGAAATTGCTTCCATTTTCTCTCTTTTACTTGGATGTATATTTGAATGTGTTGAGGAGAGAAATGTTGAGCTGAATTTATAGAACTAATATCGCACTGAGTAATAATTGCACTAATATCTTCCACCGAATGGTTGTTAGCTAAACCACAAAATAATTCGTCAGAGGTCAAAGAGTCTCTGGGTCTTGTCTACGACAATAAAAGAAAACAACAAAAGAAATCGTGAGCGGTCAAAAAGTCATGGATTCTATCCACGAAAATAAAAGAAAATACCAAAAGAAGTCCCAAAAGGTCAAAAAGTTGTGGATCATGTCCACCACAACAAGTCATGAAAGGTCAAAAAGTCTGGGATCCTGTCTACGAAAATAAAGGAAAATAATAAAAGAAAAGCAATAATTAAGGCAAAGGAATCGTGTACTCAATATGCTACTTGCTTGATATATAAATTCATTAGGATGCGTCTCATGAATTCTTTCCTTACTCTGCCACCACTAATGAATTAGCTCCCATTTTTGTGATTGCCCAAACACCATTCATTCTGTCTTAACATGCTTCGTCTTTGCTTTTACCTACAAAAATAACACACAAAAAAGACTCTACAACATGTATACACAAAGCATGAAAACAGAAATCGCAACAAAGTGCATGGGTTGCCTCCCTGTTAGTGCTAAATTCATCGTCTTCGGCCAGACATGACCAGAATCCATATGTCAAGGTGTCTTCAATGCCATCCTCAGTGCTTGTGCCACCTTTTGATCTTTGCTGCTTTCTTTTTCTTTCTTTCTTTTTTCTTTAAAACCTGTGAATACAAAACAACTGAATAAAGACGTGTGCATGTAATGTATACACATACATGTGTAGAGATACTCCATATTCTTGATGGGTGAGACCCTCATTGTGCTCATTGGTGCCATATGTTTCCTTCTGCTAGTTCTTCCATTTCTGTTTAAAACCTGCAAACATAGGACAAACACAAGAATTACAAGTACGTTACGTGTATGCATGTATGCATGGATGAATTTCCTATCCCGTTGGGTTAGGTCTTCTTCCAATTCTCTTGGTGACTGCTCAGTCTTCTATTCCTCAGGCTAAAAACTGCTTCAATCTGTTTACATCGATCGACTCGGTGAACTCATTCTCTTTTAAATCTGACAGTCTCACTGCTCTGTTTCCCAATTTCTGAATAGTTATCCTGTCTTTTATGCTTGCTTCTTCCGAGGATTCCCTGATGGTCTTTCCATTCTGATTGTACAACTTTCTATTATCGGCTATACCGGGATACAGTCAAACTGGCCACAATATTGGTCAAAAATTGCAACTGCTCGGCAATTTTGGTTACTTTAATCTCCAATTGATCCAGGCAAGATCTCTCGTTTGCTAATTTGCTCATGTTGACTGACGGTCTCTTGACGAGTCTCTCTGCTTTCCTAACCCAACGGGAATCTATGATGGCTTTTAAGACACAAAAGGGTTAACATGATGTGTGTATGCATGAAATGCGTGAGATGCGTGTGATGCGGAAAATACATATATAAGTTGGCCTATCGTCATTTTAAAGCATTCAATCACATCATTGCGTGGTGCAAACTTGTCCCAGTTGAAAAGGCCCAACAAGTTTATACTTTTGCGATAACATGGCTAAACGACTTCAAATAATAAGAGGCCTAAACACAAAATGGCACATCGACATTTTAGAAGCTTTTGGCCCAATTGTCAAAGGAAACGAACTTGTCCCAGTTTAAATGGCCCAACAAGCCCATACCTCATGACAAAAAGTCCAATTGAATCCAAATAACGATGGTCCAAAACATAAGCATAAAAGAAATTATTTCTATGGGTCATACAACTAGGGTTCACATGTAGGTTTCAGGAGTGTAAACAAAGGCTCTCGATGACGAAGGATTGTTCACGACTATGACTCCCCACTCAAGGGTTCAAGCGACCAAGTGAACGCACATTTTTTATACCTTACGGTACGTGCCAACAAGTTATGGTATGTGACTGACTGTCAAATGGATTTCCCGTTGTAGATTCCTCAAATGGAGGGTGGAGCTCTCTTAAGTACCCAAGCCTCTTAGGCTCTTATCGCTTGGTGTCAGGAATAAACAACGAGTCCTCCAAATTAGTCTATCACAATGAGCTACGGGTGAATGATTATCTAGGTGCCTTCACAGCTTTTCCTTATAGAAAGGTAGTGAGTGAAGGAAGACACCAAACCATCACCTAACTTTAATAATGCCTTTGATTAAACTCCCTAAACCCACAGTAGACATGGTTAATTAAAGCACAAATCACAAACATTACAAGACATTATTTCGGGGCCGATTCTCTATCCCCAGTGGAGTCACCAGACTGTAGACAACAGAACCTTGGCGACGCTGTTCTGGGCTCGCGGCCTAGTTGGGAAGTACGAAATAACATGGAGTCGCCACCCGGTGTGAACCGGGACAAAGATTTAAGGCCGCACTCACCCCTCGCAAAGGAAGACCTCAAACCTTTGGGTTCGGAATAGTCTCTTACTTATGTCACTTGTGATGATATAATTTGTGCAATGAACTAACCAAGTCTACTCAATAATCATGCTCAAGGGTACTTAGATCTATCATGTTTTCATCCGAATAACTCCACGCAATGTAACACAACGAGCATATTGAACCATTAAATCAACATGTATAAATCATTATCCAAACACATCATAAACTAATAACATGCATATAAGGAACAACCTAAATATGCTTTAACAAATAAATAACAAACTAAATTAAATCATGCTTAAAATAAACAAACAACCTACGAACTACAACATGCACAAATACAAATTTGGATGAGACGAGACATATGTATCTAAGCGGTACGTGGCATTGTATCCCGAGTGCAGATCATACTACCGTCCATTCGGAATCGGCTATGAAATTTATGTCCGGGTTTCCATCCGATATACCACAAAAGGGAATATATATTTCGCTCATCCAACAATCACATCATGCCTCAAACAACTCTCATGCAATAATATTTTTTAAAATAAATAAAATAAACGAAATAGGATAAATAAAAAACGTGCCCTCAGGTCTAACCTCTTTTGTAGTCTCACGAATGGGCGTTACATGTCCGTCGGAAGGGTTGTTGCTCCGCAACTTTTCTGGTTCACTAATCCAACGTTTTTCCTCGTTGTTTCACTGTTCAGGCTACTGTTTTGACTTTGTTTTACTGCTGTTTTGAGGGTATTTTCTTGTCACTGTTTTGGGTTTATTTGGGGACTGTTTTGGGTTATTTTGGGGTGTTTTTGTCTCGGTTTGTTGGCTGATTTGAAGGCAGATTTTGGGACTATTTCGGTGGTTAATAGGGGTAGTTTTCAGAGGGCTAAGTGCGTGCAGTTTATTAGGCTTGAGTGGGCTGGTGAAGTGTGGTTTTAGGTGAGTAAAGGCTCGGTAAATGGAGGTGCTGTCCACGTGAATCAAGTCTAGTGCGTGTCTCTCTTGGTGCACGAAGATGATGAAGGTCAGGGCACGTTCGTGGTCAGATGGCTCGGCAGTGTGTAGTTTGGTTTAAAGGGTTATTCGGGGATGGTTTTGGTGGACTATTTTCAGTCAGTTGAAGTGGCTTGGAACGTGAGGCATGGGGCTGCTACGCTGGGTGCTTGCGTGAAGAAGGCCAGGGGCTATTTGCTTGCCTTAGTCGATGAGTGAATGGGTCCTCCGTGGCTTTTGTTCTATGCATGCATGGGAGCTATTAGGGTTTGCATGGCATGAGTTGCTGCTGGTTGTTACGTGAGATGAAGGCAGTTTCAGGGCATATTATGGTGTGGTTTAGGTGCAGGTTGAGGGCGTGTATGGGGCTGTTTTAAGGCAGTTTTGGCAGTGCAGTTTGGGGCTATATGTGAGGCTGGTTTATTGTCGGTAATGTGTGAGTTCAGGGTGCAGTGGGCGTATTTGGAGGGGTTGTTTTCAGAGGGTAGTAGGCGTGTTTGGAGGGGTGCAGGTGTGAAGATCACGCATTATGAATGGACTGTGTTGCTTGTAAGTGCTGTGTCTTGTGTGAAGTTGGGAGTTTGAGTGAGGGTTAGAGGCTGTGTCTTGGATGGTAGTTTTGAGGGAACTGTGCGTGAACAAAGGGGACTGCCGTGAGAGTGAGAAGGCTGCCGAGAGGGGGCTGCTTGTGTGGCTAAGATAGAGGTAGTGGCGTGAAGGGTTTTTGTGTGGCCAAATCAGTCCAGTCCCCCTGCGTGAAGGTATTAGGGTTTATATGGTTGTTGTTTTTGAAGTCAGAGTGGGGGAGAGGCACGGCATGGGGAGTGGTTACATGAGTGATAGGAATGGGCGGTTGCATGAGTTTGCATGGGTGTTTTGTATTTTGGTGATTTGTTGTCTGGTGTTTGCATGGTTTGGTTCACGTGGGCATAGGTGGCTTTGTAAGGGTTTTTGTATTTGAATGGAGGAGGGGGGCTGAGCATAGGGTGTGAGGTTTATGGAGGGTGGTTGGAATAATGGTTGTATGGGTATTTATGGGTGTTGCAGGAAGATGGGTTATTTTTGTTGTGTGAATTGTTTATTATTTGTTAGTGTTGTTGTTTATTTTGGCTTGTTGTGTTTGTTAATTATTTTTTAATTGGTGAGTGGGTTTTGTTGATGTTTAATATTTATTGTTTGTTTGGTATTTTTTATTTATTAAATTGGGTGGATTTGATTTAAGTTTGTGTGTGTGTGTATGTTACACGTGAGGGGTGGGTTTATGTTTGGTTAATATTTTTTATTTATTTGTTTATTGTTTATTTGTTTGTGGAATTTGTTGAATTTTGTTGTTATTAAATTGGTCTGTATTTTTTAATTGTTTGATTTTGTTTGAATTTGTTTAATTGGTTGGTGGCTTATTATTTTATGTTTGTGCATGGAAGTTGAAGGGTCACAGGGGTAGGCTTTAAGGTTCGGGGCGAGAAACATTTTCATACAAAGGCTCAACGAGCAAATGCCGAGGTTAAGCGAGCGAACAAAAATCCAACAAAACGTCAAATCTTGACTTTTCCCTTCCGTCGTCCGTTTCCCGCGACTTAAAAGGTGGTGCCTCCGTACGAGGCTCATCATTGGGCTGGTATGCAAAAATGCAATGCCTACAGGCGGTATCCAGATTAAGTCAAATTAATAATTAATTACCAACCGACCAATCAGGCGGTATCCAGTTTAGTCAGGTTAAAACCAATTTAAATAATTACCAACCGACCAATATGGCGGTATCCTCGTTAAGTCAGGTTTTAACTAGTTTATATATTATAATGAAGGGAGATTAATCTAAATATTAGTAATAAAAGTTTTACCTTTTACCCCAACAAAGGGGAGTTACCTCCTCATTACTGAAAAGAAAAAAACTGAAAATTAAAGAAAGAAAAGTATTGTACGTAAAAGTAAATTGCGGAAAGTAAAAACTGAAAAGTAAAGAAAAGAAAGTGCGAAAACGGAAATTAATTACTAAAAGGTATAAATAAACAAACAAGATACAATCTTCTTAGTATTCTTAAGGAATTCCTTAGAAGAAAGTATGAATTTTACATATGAAATGGCTTGGTATTTATAGGCAAACTTTTGCCTCCGTCAAATCATCCACCAAATCCATTATTAATTGCTCCACCAATCCATATTAATTGCTCCACTAATCTCTTATCATGTTTGGTGATGATTTGATAATTTTTATTATTTATTTATTAATTTATTTTTTGCTTTGAAAATGATTGAAAGTGACTTTAATAATTACACACAACACACTTCTGGATAATTCATCAATTTCGGGCATGAAATCTTCTGAATTCGGAATTATTTTGTCTTTCAAAGCTGTAAATCTTTGAGTCTTATTTAATCTGGAACTTGAATCAGCTCAATCCGATATCGGAGTAGAAGGTTATGCCCAAAATACGACAGATGCGCAAAAACTGGAATTCCAAAACTGTACTTCGTTAAAACGCCCTTTCAAGTTTCCAATCTCCAAAATTAATACGTCAAGTCCATTTTTTGCCCTTATTGACGCACATTTCGTCCTAAATGATTTCATTGTGTCCCAATATTATTTTATCTGCCAAATAAACTAAAACACATCAAAACGTTCATCAAACCGAGAAACTAAACAAAATATTAAGTTAAAGGGGCGGTAAATATTGATATATTTTCCACTCATCGATGGTCTATCTATTGGATAATTATAACCCATAGCGTCACTATTTATACAGATCACGGTGTTGTTGTACAAATTAACTATGTGACGAAGGAGATTGCACTCTTATCATTTGTGATTAGATCACCTAGATATATAAATGATAGGAGGTCCATGTGATTTTTTCCTGGATTGAGAATGATATGAGACAATATCAATCCACGATGGATAAATCATTAAATATCCCTAGTCAGAGCATTATCGAGATTGGACATCGATGAATGCGTAAAAGACTAGTATTACACTTGTGCGCGTTGTGAGGGCACAACGGCATAGTTCTCATATATTTGGGTATAGGATACTCATGCAAGTGTAATAGGAGGTTGTGTTTTACCGATGGTACGGGAAACAGCTTCGCTCTGGATAAGACCCCATCGGAATTCCATTAGTAGTATGACTATGTGTCTATGGAAGTCCGAAATCAGGGTAGGTGTATTTGGTCTTAACCTGAGACTTGCACCGCTAATGCATACGACAATCAATATACTTTGGTTGAGGTCATCCAGGGCTTTAACCGGTTTCTGTGTACGCCAATTCTGGGTATATCGAGAATCGTAGTGTGTTGGGTGTGATGTCAAGACGGAAGTGTCACTCCAGATATATGGAGTTGATGATCGCGCAGGGATACAGAACTCGTTCTCTATATAAGGTTGCAACCGTCAGGATAATATGACTTGGTCATGATTATCCGATTTTAAAGAGACTAGTTGCTAGTAATCTGATATATGCTTCGTATGGGGCAGACACTGTACCAGCCCCAGGCCTTGCATGTGATCATCGATACTGGACAGAAATATGTTATACTACGTATACTACGCCTGATACAGATCCTTTATTCCTGTAAGGATATTTCCGGAGAATTGGGTAGGCATGGCGCTTTGCTAGAAGCCAACCTTGTCTTGTAATTCGGTTATAAACGTAGTACGAGGTACTTACGTGTTCGGATAGTCCGACGACCGAATTTACTGCCAACATATTCGGGGATCTCATGGGTCGCTTCCCAAAGATTCACCGATGACGTATGACTCGCACTTTAATTAATCTGGGATTAATAAGATGAGAGAAAAAAATTAATTGGGATTAATTGCGGAGATATTTTATCTAGGATAAAATATCAATTAAAGAGAGAGAACGATTATTTTGGAATTAATCGATTAATTAATATATTCGATATATTAAACGAAATTGGATTTCGACGCGGAATTAAAATTAGATTTTAGTTCGGGCGAACGAATTAATTTAGAATTAATTTGTTAGCGATGTGAAAAATGATTTCGCTAGTCATAATCATTTAATTACGATGCAACGGAAAATTCATTAATTTGGAATTAGTGAACACGAACCCGCGATTATTTGCGACCGCATTCGCATTTCGAATTCGATTGCGGCACACAAGTCAAATCAAGCATCAAATCGCTAGTCGCATTAAGCGTCAAATCACTTGTCACTTTGAGTGATGTGACTTGACAACTTGTGATTGATGTGATGAGTGATGTCTGTGTGGTTGGCATTTGTGGGCATTAATTGCATTGACTTTTGAAACCAATTTTGGGTATTTGATTTGTAAAATCAATTACCAAAATTATATAACACATTTAACTCTTCTCTCTCTCCAATTTTATTTCTTCATCCTCACGCCCTTGGGGCTGCACATTTCTTCTTCTGCCAAAGCAGTGAACTGCCTGGAATTGAAGAGGAGAAAAATGGAAGCAAGTGAGATTTTATGGCAAAATCAAGAGTGCTAACACACTCCGGGATCAATGCGAAGGTGATAGGGAAGTCCACCCATGAGCCGGAAATCGTTTCGCAAAGCTTGGAGCTTGATTCTTGGTGATCAAAACCGAAACCAGTGAGCAAATTCACTGCACTGCCGTGAGCAGTCCACTGCCGAGCAGATTTCGTTTTTGTTGCCTCTGCGTCGCTCAACCGATCGATGTAAGTATTCCACGACTTCCTCGAATGTATTCACACATGTTCATGCTTGATTTGTGATCCTTGGGACTCTAGATAATCTCCAACAATGGTATCAGAGTTTGGTTAAAAGCATGAAAATTATTTAGGGCTTAAAATTGGGCAAACTTGATTTTGAGCATGATTAATGAAATTGGATTGATTAGTATGCTTAAATGCGTTTGAATTAAGGATTGATTGGATCAATTTGTTGAAATTATGTTTGGAACATTTTTCCCCAAATTTCTTACCTTGGCCGAAAATGTGATGCCCTAAAATGCCTTGGGATTTTTGATTTTTGACAATTGGATGTGTTGGAAATCATTCGGGATGATGATTTAATGTCGATTGTGGAATTTTGGATTGAATTCGAATCGGACGTAAAATCCCCAAATTGCCGAGAGCATTAGAAGCATTGAATGGGTTTGATTTTTTGTTAATTTGTGTTGGACACAAATTGATGTAGATAAGCATGATTAATTAGCCTAATTTATGTTTTGGAAATAATGATTTGGGTGATTAATTATGTTAATGCACTTTGATTAATTAAATTGTAAAATTGGATTTTAGTAATTTAGTTAATTGGGCTAATTTTGGAAATTGGGCTTGAAATGTTGTAATGGGCTAAAGGGGCTTTGTTGTACAAAGTTGGGTTAAGGCAAATTGGATTGGATCCAATTGGGCCCAAAACCGCATCCATAAAGTCCAAATGCGACTTAAATGGACCTTTAAAGTTTAATTGGGCCTAATGGGCCAAGATTGATTTCTAGGCTTATGGGGTAACTCCCGGATTGGATTTTGGTTATTCGGTTTGACCCGAGTTGACCAAAAATCCACGCCTTAAGAAATTAATTAAAAGCCCATTGGACTTTAATTAAATTGACGTTGGACGTTAATCGGGCTTTGAGACCCGTAGCGATTAAATTTGGAATTTAAGTCGTAAAGGTTATAATAAAGTGTGTTATTTAATTTGGAATTAAATAAGCGAATTAGAAGTAAATGCATATTAAATTAGATTTAATGTTTTAGTTTAATTTAATTCAAGAATTCGTTCTTTGAGTACTTATTCGCAAAACGAGTTTGACTCGAGCAAAATCAAATCGTTGTTTGAACATTGGATGATCACTAATTATCAGATTAATTAATTTGATTAGATTGATTGATAACATGCTTGTGTGAATACATGGTTGTGATGCATGAATAATGTATATCGGATGGATATTAGATGGGTTGGACAATTTTAGAAATTGTGTAATAAATTTGATTTATTAATTGGACCTGCGTGTCCAGCCTTATTACCTCCTTATTCTTTGTATTCTCTTCTCACATATTCCCCTCAATGTAAATGAGGTTTCTTTAGAAGTGTAGCGTAACGGGTAGAAGTAATATATGTGCTAGCGGGAGAGAGAAAATGAGAGATTTGATCTAGGATCAATGTGTAAAAGTATCCATCCGCATATCATTATTACTTTACATATGCGCTTTATTATGTGTTTAGAATGCATGTTTAAGGGTGTATGGTGATGAGACCTTAACAAAGATAATAAATTAGTTGCCAATTTGCACTCGAAAAACCCTCGCAAAATATTAAGCGTTTTTCCTTCCATTCAGTGATTCTCATTCAAGATCTAAGACGGCATTGGTTTGTTGGCCAAAGTCAAGGCCTTTGTCTGTCGAAGATGTGTTTGAATCACGAAGGCTTTGTTCCATATCAGTGTCTTGTCCGAGTTGTGGTTTGTTGGCCAAAGTCAAGACCACTTCTTGTCCATCGACATTGATTACGAAGCTTTCCATGATCAATGGGTCGCGCTTAACTGGGATCACTAAGTTTGTTGTGCCAAAGCCAAGGCTTAGTTGATTCAGAGGAAAAATGTTAGGTAATACATTGGATGTATTGGCATATATAAGATATATGTTTAGGACTTGGATGTCCGCCCTCACGAGACTACAACTCGTCCACTAGGGACACCTAGGGGTTTAAAGGCTTGTTGCATATGCTAAATGAAACCGTGATCCCTACGAAAGTGGCTTAGTTAATTTATTTATGTTATTTTACTCTATGTTTTGCTTGAGGACTAGCAAAATGTTAGGTTTGGGGGTGTGATGAGTGGTATTTCTATCACTATTTCCCACTCATTTAACCTAATATTTTGTATAGTTTCTTGATTTTTGTTAATATTTTGATGTGTTTTGTGTTATTTTGTAGATAAATAAAGTTCCAGGACATTCTGGAGGTGATTTGGACAAAAACAGTGAAAATTAGGAAAACGGCATTTTGTAATTTGAGCGCATCACGTCGCGACGCCTAACGTGCACCAGAGCTGCAAACGTGTGTCGGGTCAACGGGTCAGAATTTGAGAAGTTTGACTTTGCTAACGTGCGCCGTGCCACGTGTCACCATCACAGTCGATCTGCTAACATGCGCCGTGCCACGTGTCATCATCCTACGGTGCCGACAATTACTATTTCCACGTGTGCCACGTGTCATCCTACGTGTCGCCACGTCATTCGATCAACGAGTCAACTCTGCCACGCGTCTTTCCACGTCACCATCCACGTCAACAGGTCAACCGAGTCAACATGCCACGTCATCATCAGCCAATCACAGCGTGACACGTGTCGCAATCCTACGGTGCCGACAATTGCTCTCAGCGCCTTGCCAAGTCATCGCCACGTCAGCATAATAATTGAGCTCTTAGCCGCCTCGCCACGTGTCGCCTTATCTTCTTATTCGAATTGCCACGTGTCAAAGCCTTAGCAAGCCACGTCGACAGAAGCTGGCGTCGCGACGCCAAAGCCCTTGGCGTCGCGACGCTGGAAGCCTACCGGGGTCTATAAATTGAGCTCGAGATTTCAGTTTTTGATACACCACTCTCTCTCATCTCTTTGATGTAAAGAAGAGTTTCTCTCTCTAGTTTCTTTTAGTTTTTAGTTTTTTTTTTAATTTAAATTTTGTAATTAAATTTTAATTACTTTTTGTAATAATAGTAATTTACTTTCTTTATTTTTAGAGTTTTTACTATTCACCATGAGGAGGTAACTTCCCCAGCTAGGGTGAAAGGTAATTGTTTTACTATTGCTATTTAGATTAATCTCCCTTAAAAATAATATATTCACTATTTAAAATTTGACTTAAAAGGATACCGCTATATTGGTCGGTTGGTAATTTAATTTTAATCTGGTTTAAACCTGACTAATCGAGGATACCGCCAGATTGGTCGGTTGGTAATTTATTTTGGTTCCGCCTTTATGGCTGGTTTATGGACAAATATTACCGCCTTAATGGCTGGTTGGACTTAATTTGACTTAATCAGGATACCGCCAGATTGGTCGGTTGGTAATATTATCACAAGTTTATATATTATTTTATGGGAGATATCTAAATTAGTAGTAGTAAAAGTAATTCCTTTTACCTTAGCATTTTATTTTATTGTAATTTACTTTTCAGTATTTACTTTACCGTATTTTTACTTCAAGTCTTTTATTTTCAAGTTTTTACCAGCCCTAGTTATGTGTTGTAACTAAATTAGTTATCTGGGGTTGTGATGACTTTTAATATCACCGGTTTATAAGGGGTTAGATTATAGTTTGGGTATTATAAAGATTTATTTATTGAGTCTTAATCTTAATGTTTTTTATTAACTGGCCACTAATAAAATTGACTAGGTAAACTTAAAATGAACTAGACATAGGGATTTTAAGTTTAAAAGACCTTAGACTCAATAGCCCACGATCTTCCTTGAGGATAGATAACCCTTTAATAGATTTCCTTACAGGATAGGAATATACCTGTCGGGCGGGGGTAGCCTTAATTGGAACTTAATCTTAATAAATCTATGTAATTTGGTTGACATAGACATATGGTTCAATTAGATTATACTAGGTATTTGTAATTGACCATCGGAAGAGGCTTTTACATAATTTAGTGTTCCAGGTTAATAAATCAATATATTACCCAACTTTAAGATAACCACTTCATCTTTAAAATGATATTAAAAGAAATCACAACCCTAGATAGTTTTTAATATTGAATTTTCTTAAAACCTACTTTCGAACAATTTATTTACTTGTTTTTAAATTTAGAATCGTCACCATTTCAAATAAATCAAACAACCTGTTAGATACTAGTAATCATTTGACCTCATAAAATTAATAGATTAGATATTAAGTCCTCGTGGGATCGATATTTTTTTACTACTTGAACGATACGTGCGCTTGCGTTATACTTGTGTGTTTACGCCGGTCAATGGTACACCAACATCAATAGGAATCTTCTCGAGTTGAGCGAGCATAATGGTCCTTCGACTTGAGATACCACAGTGAATATATGAGTTATCAAAAAACTTGACCGGTGCTTACACACGCGTATAACGCAAGCGCACGTATCGTTCAAGTAGTATAAAAAGTATCGATCCCACGAGGACTTAATACCTAATCTATTAATTTTATGAGGTCAAATGATTACTAGTATCTAACAGGTTGATTGATTGATTTGAAATGATGAAGGTTTTGAATTTAAAAACAAGTAAATAAAATTGCTCGAATGTAGGTTTAAGAAAATTCAATATTAAAAACTATCTAGGGTTGTGATTTCTTCCAATATCATTTTAAAGATGAAATGGTTATTTTATGTTTGTGTAATAAATCGGTTTACTAACCTGGAACACTAAATTATGCAAAAGCCTATGTCGATGGTCAGACGCAAATACCCGGTTTAACCCATTTGAACCATATCTCTATGTCAGCCAAATTATCTGGATTCATTAAGTTTAAGTTCCAATTATGGCTACCCCCGCCCGACAGGTATATGTCTATCCTGTAAGGAAATCTATTAAAGGGTTATCTATCCTCAAGGAAGATCGTGGGCTATTAAGTCTAAGGCTGAAACCTAAAATTCCTTTGTCAAGATTATTTTAGATTTACCACATCAATCTTATTAGTGGCCAATTAACAAGACGCATTAAGCTTAAGACTTAATAAGTAAACCTTTAAATTACCCAAACTATAATTTAACCCCTTATAAACCGGTGATATTGGATTTCATCACAACCCCAGAAAACTGGCTTAGTTGCGACACATATTTACGAGTAGTAAAAAAACTTAAATAAAATAAAAGACATAAAGTAAAATACAGAAAATTAAATACTGAAAAGTAAATTGTTGAAAAGTAAATAATGTGTTATAGGCACTTTGCCCAATAAACTAGATTCATAGACTTTATTTGATTGGAATCAAATCAGTCTGAGTACCCACTCTTCAAAAGTGTGGATATACGAGTCTTGTTTCATCGTGTCCCAGACAACAATGCCACTTGTCAGTTTCTTCTGATCAAATCAGTTTGAGCTATTTGTTTGTCATGTTATATGTTTGAGATATTATTTATATTCAAAATATAAATTATGTCATTCACATCTAATGTGTTTATCTCAATATCATCTTTATATAATAGGTATTCTAGAATAGGTTCTAGATACTATTAGACTAGGATATTATTAGATTGGTCTAAACCATCGGGAACTGTTGTTCCAATTTTCTTGAAAAATCAAGATGGTTAATGACTTAGTTTCTAAGTCATGATAGATAATCTAGATAGATATCCCTTTTAGGATATAATATTTTAGAGAGAATAGTTTCTTATGAAGTAAGAATTGACTTGAATTATTTCATGTCTCGAGATTCTTGACTGGCATTAAGAAACCCCATTAGGTATTTGTTTATCTAGTAATGACATTTCTTAGCTTTAATTACCTTTAGAGGCATTGTGTCTGACACAATTTGCTAATCAGTTATTTGAAATTGTTGTGAATAGTTGAATGCAAATAGTAAAGCTAAAGAAAGGAGATGTGTATAGTTGTGTATAGAAAATATCGATTTTCACAATACTACAACTATAGGTATTGGATACCAGATCTCCCGTCTAGTTATTTAAAATATTAGTTCGTGATTGTTTTGATATTTGATATCGGAACTTGCGACTATTGGATAGTTACTTGTTCTTTATAAACAACTATTATATATTTTAAATATAACTAGTAGTGTCATTGACGTAGAGATGAACATTAGGAAAAATTATTCGGTAAAGTAAATAATTTAGAACGGTGTTTTATGAGATTTTATCACTTAAGCATTGGATGCTTATTTCGTATGGTAAAAGATGGTTTGATATTAGATCACACCACATATCATTATCCATTTAATGAATATTGTATTCATGAAGGTGATTACTGTAGGTTTCTATAATTAGTCCCAAAGAAAGTATAAGCCAAAGAAATACACATTTTATACATGCAAAGCTTGAAGCATGGCGGAATCATACTTACAAAGCTTGTGACGAAAATGATGAAGAGAATCCTTGAGTCTTCAAGGTGGAAGTTTGTTCGGCCAAGAGCAAGAGTGAGAGAAGCTTTAAATCTTCTAGTATTCCAAGCTCCAA
The DNA here is from genome assembly GCA_019454045.1 of Zanthoxylum bungeanum. Taxonomy (NCBI): domain Eukaryota; kingdom Viridiplantae; phylum Streptophyta; class Magnoliopsida; order Sapindales; family Rutaceae; genus Zanthoxylum; species Zanthoxylum bungeanum. Next base: position 191,718 of record SKCR01023792.1, read on the forward strand.
GGTTGTTTCCCTATCACCTCCTTTGATTCCTCATTGTGCTAGCAAAAATGGAGAAACGAAAAAACAATTTTTCTGCCCTTGTGGAAGCTCACGGCGTGAGCAAGAAGAAGGAGAGGGAGAGTGCCTTTTAATTTTCTTTTTCTCTTTTTATTTGTTTCAAAAACCGTGAGAAAGAAAAAGAAAAAGCAATGATGAGATAACATTTTCCAAAATGAATTTTTGTTAAAAAACCCTTCAAAAACCGTGAAAGGTTTTCCCTCCAAAAATTCATTAAATGGCCTCACCTACTTACATTGAGAATAGAGACAATGTATCATCCCATAAAGGTGACTAGATACATCCATCAACTAGTCGTGTCAAGTAATGAGACTTCGCGATGTGATTTGCGGGTCCCACTCGTTTCAAAATACGAATGTGTCCGCAAACACTTTCGGGCTCAGTTTCGCTAATTCCGAATTAACGAATTTCCGTCGCGACGAGAATTAAATAATTACGCCTAGCGGAATTACTATTCAGATCGCTAACGAATTAATTCTAAATTAATTCGTTTGCCCGAATTAAAATCCGATTTTAATTCCGCGTCGAAATCTAATTTCGTTTAATAATATATCGAATATATATTTTTAATCGATTAATTCCAAATTAATCGTTCTCTCTCTCCTAATAAGGTATTTTATCCAAGATAAAGTTCTCTGTAATTAATCCAAGATTAACAAAGTTCGAATCAAACATCATAGGTGAATCTTCAGGAAGCGACCCAAGAGATCTCCGGATATGTTGGCAGTAAATACGGTCGTTGGATAATCCAAACACGTACGTACCTCGTACTACGTTTTTACCGATTTACAAGACAAGGTTGGCTTCTAGCAAAGCGCCATGCCTACCCAATTCTCCAGAAATATTCTTACTGGAATATTAGATCTTTATCAAGCGTAGTATACCGTAGTATCGCGTACATCGATCCAGTATCGGACGATCACATGTTGAGCCTGGGGCTGGAAATGTGTCTGCCCCGTACGAAACATATATCGGACATCAAACAACTAGTCTCTTTAAATCGGACAATCCTGACCTGGTCATATTGTCCCGACGGTTGCAACCTTTATAGAGTACTAGTTCTGTATCCTGCGTGATCATCATCTCCATATGTCTGAAGTGATACTTCCATCTTGACATCACATCCAGTACACTACGATTCTCGATAAACCCACAAGAGGCGTACACAGAACCGGTTAAAGCCCCGAACCACCAAAACCAAAGTTTACCGATTGTCGCAAGTACTAGCGATGCAAGTCTCAGGTTAAGACCATATACACCTACCCTGATGCGGCCTCCCATAGATACGCAGACATACTACCAATGGGATTCCGCGGGGTCTGTCCAGAGCGAAGCTGTTTTCCGTACCGTCGGTAAAACACAACCTCCTATCGCACTTGCATAAGTATCCAATACTTAAATATATGAGAACTATGCCGTTGTGCCATCACAACTTGCACAAGTGCAATACTAGTCTATTCCGCATTATCGATATCTCCGACTAGGGATATTTAATGATTAAACCTTTTATATTGATACTGTCTCATATCATCTCAATACGGAACTAATCATATGGACTTTTGCCATTAATATATCAAAGTAAATAATTTTACAAAACGGCTAAAGGCAATTTCATTATCACATAGTTGATTTCGTACAATAATACAATATCATTTACAAAACAGTGACGCTATGGGTCATATTGTCTAACAATCTCCCACTTGGCCTATAGCCAGTCACTCAAGCATCTAATACCTGAACTATGTATATGTCGTTCAAACACATGCTGAAGAACAGCCTTCTTCAGCGGATCTGCAATGTTGTCATCCGATGCGACCTTCTCGACTTTTACATCGCCACGATGTATAATCTCCCGAATCAGATGGTAACGCCGAAGAACATGCTTGGATCGTTGATGAGACCTTGGTTCCTTAGCTTGTGCTATAGCCCCGTTATTGTCACAATACAATGGCACGGGCTCAGCAGCTAACGGAACTACTCCTAATCCAATTAGGAATTTTCGGATCCAAACTGCCTCCTTTGCTGCTTCTGATGCAGCAATATACTCCGCTTCTGTTGTTGAATCGGCAACAGTATCTTGCTTGGAAGATTTCCAGCTCACTGCTCCGTTGTTCAAACAAAAAATGTACCCCGATTGCGACTTAAAGTCGTCCTTGTCGGTTTGGAAACTTGCATCGGTGTACCCAGACACATCAAGTTCTCCACCTCCATAAATTAAGAAAGCATCCTTAGTTCGTCTAAGATACTTAAGGATATTCTTAACTGTCATCCAGTGACCTTCACCAGGATCGGCCTGAAAGCGACTGCACATGCTCAAAGCATATGACACATCAGGTCGCGTACATATCATGGCATACATGATCGATCCGACTGCCGAGGCGAACGGTATCCGACTCATGTTATCTCTCTCTTCTTTAGTCTTAGGACACATGTCTTTAGACAGAATGATACCACGCGACATTGGCATCAATCCCTTCTTGGATGATCCATGTTGAATCGCTTCAACACTTTGTCAATATATGTACTCTGGGAGAGTCCAAGCAGCTTTCTAGATCTATCCCGGTAGATCTTTATTCCCAGAATAAAGGCTGCTTCTCCCAGATCTTTCATGGAGAATTTTAATGAAAGCCAAGCTTTCACCGACGTTAGCATGGAAATGTCATTGCCTATAAGCAATACGTCGTCGACATAAAGGACAATAAAAGTCAGTGCTCTCCCACTAACCTTCTTGTATACACAAGGGTCATCATCGTTTTGTACGAAATCATATTCTTTTATGATCTCATCAAAACGCTGATTCCATGACCGTGATGCTTGCTTCAATCCATAAATGGATCGATTTAACTTACAAACCTTGTTTGCAAGTCTAGGTACGATAAAACCGTCAGGTAGTTGCATATAAACATCCTCCAAAAGGTTTCCGTTAAGGAAAGCAGTTTTTAACGTCCATCTGCCATATCTCGTAATCGAAATATGCAGCTATTGCAAGCATTATCCGAATGGATTTAATCATGGCAACGGGTGAGAAAGTTTCGTCATAATCAATACCATATTGTTGACGATACCCCTTTGCTACAAGCCTAGCTTTGTACGTTTGAACGTTGCCATCCATGTCGGTCTTCTTCTTGAAGATCCATCTGCATCCAATAGGCATTACGCCTTCTGGTGCATCAACCAGTGTCCAAACTTGGTTGGCGTACATGGAATCCATCTCGGACTTCATGGCTTCTTGCCATAAAGCGGAATCAATATTCTGTATTGCTTCCTCATACGTAGTCGGTTCATTATCCTCAATAAGATTAATATCTACATGAGGCGAGATCGGGAATCCATACCTCTCAGGTATCGTCCTGACTCTCTCCGACCTACGCGGTCCTTGTGTATATGAAGATTGTGGTACAGACTCATCCTGGATGGTCTGTTTATGTTCCGTCGTTGATTCATTGCCAGGAACAGTATCACTACGATTTTCATCGTGTCATCCTACGTGTCGCCACGTCATTCGATCAACGAGTCAACTCTGCCACGCGTCTTTCCACATCACCATCCACGTCAACAGGTCAACCGAGTCAACATGCCACGTCATCATCAGCCAATCACAGCGTGACACGTGTCGCAATCCTACGGTGCCGACAATTGCTCTCAGCCGCCTTGCCAAGTCATCGCCACGTCATCGCCACGTCAGCATAATAATTGAGCTCTTAGCCGCCTCGCCACGTGTCGTCTTATCTTCTTATTCGAATTGCCACGTGTCAAAGCCTTAGCAAGCCACGTCGACAGAAGCTGGCGTCGCGACGCCAAAGCCCTTGGCGTCGCGACGTTGGAAGCCTACCGGGGTCTATAAATTGAGCTCGAGATTTCAGTTTTTGATACACCACTCTCTCTCATCTCTTTGATGTAAAGAAAGAGTTTCTCTCTCTAGTTTCTTTTAGTTTTTAGTTTTTTTTTTAATTTAAGTTTTGTAATTAAATTTTAATTACTTTTTGTAATAATAGTAATTTACTTTCTTTATTTTTAGAGTTTTTACTATTCACCATGAGGAGGTAACTTCCCCAGCTAGGGTGAAAGGTAATTCTTTTACTATTGCTATTTAGATTAATCTCCCTTAAAAATAATATATTCACTATTTAAAATTTGACTTAAAAGGATACCGCTATATTGGTCGGTTGGTAATTTAATTTTAATCTGGTTTAAACCTGACTAATCGAGGATACCGCCAGATTGGTCGGTTGGTAATTTAATTTTGGTTCCGCCTTTATGGCTGGTTTATGGACAAATATTACCGCCTTAATGGCTGGTTGGACTTAATTTGACTTAATCAGGATACCGCCAGATTGGTCGGTTGGTAATATTATCACAAGTTTATATATTATTTTATGGGAGATATCTAAATTAGTAGTAGTAAAAGTAATTCCTTTTACCTTAGCATTTTATTTTATTGTAATTTACTTTTCAGTATTTACTTTACCGTATTTTTACTTCAAGTCTTTTATTTTCAAGTTTTTACCAGCCCTAGTTATGTGTTGTAACTAAATCAGTTATCTGGGGTTGTGATGACTTTTAATATCACCGGTTTATAAGGGGTTAGATTATAGTTTGGGTATTATAAAGATTTATTTATTGAGTCTTAATCTTAATGTTTTTTATTAACTGGCCACTAATAAAATTGACTAGGTAAACTTAAAATGAACTAGACATAGGGATTTTAAGTTTAAAAGACCTTAGACTCAATAGCCCACGATCTTCCTTGAGGATAGATAACCCTTTAATAGATTTCCTTACAGGATAGGAATATACCTGTCGGGCGGGGGTAGCCTTAATTGGAACTTAATCTTAATAAATCTATGTAATTTGGTTGACATAGACATATGGTTCAATTGGATTATACTAGGTATTTGTAATTGACTTTAATAGATTTCCTTACAGGATAGGAATATACCTGTCGGGCGGGGGTAGCCTTAATTGGAACTTAATCTTAATAAATCTATGTAATTTGGTTGACATAGACATATGGTTCAATTGGATTATACTAGGTATTTGTAATTGACTATCGGAAGAGGCTTTTACATAATTTAGTGTTCCAGGTTAATAAATCAATATATTACCCAACTTTAAGATAACCACTTCATCTTTAAAATGATATTAAAAGAAATCACAACCCTAGATAGTTTTTAATATTGAATTTTCTTAAAACCTACTTTCGAACAATTTATTTACTTGTTTTTAAATTTAGAATCGTCACCATTTCAAATAAATCAAACAACCTGTTAGATACTAGTAATCATTTGACCTCATAAAATTAATAGATTAGATATTAAGTCCTCGTGGGATCGATATTTTTTTACTACTTGAACGATACGTGCGCTTGCGTTATACTTGTGTGTTTACGCCGGTCAATGGTACACCAACATCAATAGGAATCTTCTCGAGTTGAGCGAGCATAATGGTCCTTCGACTTGAGATACCACAGTGAATATATGAGTTATCAAAAAACTTGACCGGTGCTTACACACGCGTATAACGCAAGCGCACGTATCGTTCAAGTAGTATAAAAAGTATCGATCCCACGAGGACTTAATACCTAATCTATTAATTTTATGAGGTCAAATGATTACTAGTATCTAACAGGTTGATTGATTGATTTGAAATGATGAAGGTTTTGAATTTAAAAACAAGTAAATAAAATTGCTCGAATGTAGGTTTAAGAAAATTCAATATTAAAAACTATCTAGGGTTGTGATTTCTTCCAATATCATTTTAAAGATGAAATGGTTATTTTATGTTTGTGTAATAAATCGGTTTACTAACCTGGAACACTAAATTATGCAAAAGCCTATGTCGATGGTCAGACGCAAATACCCGGTTTAACCCATTTGAACC